>JAJOOS010002544.1:0-29278 GCA_029582725.1 Solanum chiquidenum
ATAACCCCCCCCCCCCCTCCCCCTCCCTCAAATTCTTCCCTCTTTTTCCCCCACCCCCATATTCTTCACTCATTTTCTTCCTTCGTCAACCTGAGATGTTTTTTAAGAAAAAGAACCATTCATTTTTTCCTCACCTTGCAAAAGTTTTTTCGAAAAATTATTTCAACTAAATATTGGATACTAGCTAGTTTTTGAATATCCCTTCAGTAGTTCTGTTTGCGTGGTTTTGAATTAAAATTTTATTTTAATTTGTGGGTCGAATATTTGATATTAGTGTTTGATATGATATTATTTAGTGTGGCGTGCATATTTATATAGAATAAAAAATGAGTTTGTTTTGCAAAGTTAGATTTTTTTGATAACTTGAATAAAAGATGTTATAACTATTTAAATTAAATAATATATGATAAAGGAAAATTTAGTTAAATCATAAATTTTTGTGTTAATAATAATTAGGTTAAGAAAATAATTATTTAAAATTATATAAAATTAGAGAAATAAACATAATATTATAAATTATAATGGAAGTAAGTATTACAAAACTAAACTTGAATGATAGTTTGTGCAATTATCTCTTTTATCTTTTGGTTATAATGATTTTTTAGAAAAATAGCTTAAGTTGAGTGAAGAAAATTCATAAGCTGAGTGACTTTATAGATATAAAATCAAATTGAGTGACTTTGTTAAATAATTTTACATACTTGAGTGACCTTTTGAGATATTTACTCTTAATTGTGAAGTACTAGTTGTGTTTTTCTTTCTAATTATAGGAGAGAGCAAATGCTTATTTTTCAACAGCACCTGCTGAGAGTAAGTTACGTTTCGTGTTCCCATTGGCTTTGCATCTGTTTTTCTTCTTTCTGAAATTAACACAGAGACAAGACTTGTATTTCTACTCCTTAATGAGTAATAGTTGTAAGATCGTTTGATAAATAGAGTGTATTATAGAAAATAATATTATACTATATAGTTGTGATGGTGGAGCAGAGAGGTGGGCCGAGTGGAGGAGATGGGGAGGGGATTACAATGAGTTTAAAATGTCATTTATAGTAATTTCTTTTTTCTACTCATATTGAAAAGTCTTTTATTTTTATTTTTAAGGAATCTGTCTTTTTTTAAAAGGCTTCATGATGGATATATTGACGCATCATATTTAAGGTGAAATTCATAATGTATGTTATTTGCAGATGACGTAGTATCGATTGAGAAACTCGCAACAAAATTAACACTAGGTGGAGGTGTGGAGTCAAACTTTGTCTAAACAGTTTATATTGGGTAGGATCAAAACAGAATATTTAAAGTGCAAATTCAGTGATGTAACACATGAGACAAACGTGAAAGTGAGAATTTGATATGCAAGTTATCCCCAAGAGAGAAATTTTTGGTCTTTGATCCAAATATATAGGGAGATTGACGATGATGTCCACCTGTTGTATCAGTGCGACATGGATGAAATAGAGGCTTGTGTGATCAAATATATATACCACAAAAATTCAAAGGTAATAAGTTTTATAGATTTATGGTTAGACTGATTATGTTGTATGAGATAGAGTATTGGGTCAATCAAGAATTTTCATGCACAGAAGATGCAAGTTGTGAACATAAAGATGCTGAGATAGATGTGTGGGAATACTAGAAATATTAACATTAGGGATGAGGATATCTTGGACAAGGTGAAAGTGACCTTTGTGGTGGACAAAAAAAAGAAAAGAAAAACTAAAATGATTTGGGCATGTGAATAGGAGATGTGAAGATGCCCCAGTGATGAGGTGTGAAAGGTTGAATATAGTTGGGAAGATGAGATGTAGAGGTAGAAAAAAAGTATTCGGAAGAGGTGATTAAACATGACTTAATATAACTTTAACTTACCAAGGACTTGACCTTAAATAAGAGGATATATAGGTTATAAATTAGGGTAAAATATTAGTAGGCAATTGAGTGTTGTCTTGCTTTCGACGGGATTAGACTTGGTGATAGTCGTCCAGGACACTGCATATGCCGTAGTGATAGCCTTATTCATGTAGTATCTTGATTTTGTTACTCCATTTGTTAACATTCTTTGTTTATTTTGATGTTCCTATTTCTAACTTGTATGCTCTTTACTGTTTTCCTATATTAGGTGTCGATCATATTTTTTATACTATCATTTTTTCTTTTCTTACTACTTTGTTTAGCTTCATTTGAGCCAAAGGTCTTTCAAAAACAACTCATTTATCTCTACTAGGTAGGAGTAAGTTTGCGTATACCCTACACTCATTATACCTTATTTTGGGATTTCACTGATATATTACATTGTTATTTTTCTAAGAAAATATTTTGATAAATCAAAACATCAAAAAGTTGAAAATATTTTTCTTTTACACCAAATACACCCCCGAATGTACACATTTTCACCTTTAATTTCTACGGTTGACTGTTTTAATTTTAAAATTTGGACTCATAACCACTTGATTACACAACGATAACTCTTACTCCCTTGGTTAGATTTTATACAATGCAATTTGACTTGGCACGAAGTTGAAGAAAGAAAGATTTTTAAAAAAAATTTACAGTATAAAATAAATAATAGGTGTTTGCAATTGTGTGATTATAAATCATTCCATTGATAATAAAATGAACATTTAGAAGTTAAATTGTTACTAAATTAAAAAATATATTATTTTTAAAAAAAACTGAATTATATAAATTGGGACATAAAATACTATTAGTCATAGATAGAATATTGGAGTGTTAGTGAGGTCAAGTCAGATCCAAGTGAGTAGGATTAACTTGGGTTATGGGTTATGGGTTGGGGTTTGAGCTGTGGTTATTATTGCCATGTGGACTGAGAAAAAAATGCATGTAGCATGTAGCATGTAGACTAATCAAAATGTTATGTCATTTTTGTATGCCAAATATTACTTTTGAAAGATATAGGTAAAGTTGGATGGTCTTCATCTATATCTATATTATCTTAAAATCATGAACTCCTAACTCGAATGTTAAATTACTATAATATTCTTAACTTAAAACACTCATCTATATTTATTTGAATAGCATATGCTCTCTTATGAAAGGTTGTTACTTTTTCGATAAATTGTGATTTTTCTGATAAGTTGTGACTTTTTTCAAGGGGTTGTGATTTTTCGATGAGTTATGACTTTTTCAATAAATTGTGACTTTTCCAAATTGTTGTGATTTCTTTGATAGGTCATGACTTTTCAAATAAGACACAAAAAATACTTGTTCATACTACCCTTTGTTGAATATAAATAAAGGGGCTTCCTCTCATTTTTAATCCATAATTTTTTTAATCTTCTACTCTTCTTCTTGCATTTTAAAATTTTTCATGTGATTTATTATCGTTGAGTGAGTTCAAAGTTTAGCGAAATATAAGGTACCACTCTTCTAATGAAATAAATCGTTCTATCCTAAGAGGATATATTCCATAACTTTGAGTATTTGAGGAAATTATTTTTTTATGATACAATAATTATTTTTTGCTTAATATCTACAGTAGTATGTAATGTTCCAATATATGAAGTTAACATGATGTAGTCTACATTCATTTGTTTTTTTAACAATTTCTCTTGTGATGCAGATATATGCTTCTGAATATCTTTTTTTCAAAATAATTTAAATTCTCAAGAGTCAGAGAATTGTCAGATTTGTTTTTTTGTCGCTCAAGACATAAAAATGATTTTATTTATCAATGTTACTTATGTGATTTAGATTGCCACAAAGTTTGCTTCAAAATAGTTATTGCTATATAAACATTTCCTTTTTCTTTTACTTATTTACTATTTCTTAATATTTCAGTATTTTATACGAAGAAAAAATCATATGACTTGTAACAACGCCATATATATATATATTTACCTTAAAAGCATGAACTTCTAACTTGAATGTTAAATTACTATAATATCCCTAACTTATGTTGTGACTTTTTGATGAGATGTGACTTTTTGGATAAGTTGTGACTTTTTTCAAAGGGTTGTGATTTTTCGATGAGTTGTAACTTTCTCAATAAGATGTGACTTTTCCAAAGAGTTGTGACTTTTTCAAAGGGTTGTAACTTCTCAGAAAGGTCATAACTTTTCAGATAAGACAAAAAAAACATTTGTTCATATTACCCTTTGTTGAATATAAATAGAAGGGCTTCCTCTCATTTTTCAACCACATTTTTTTTAATCTTCTACTCTTCTTCTTCTTGCATTTTAAATTTTTTTGTCTGATTTATTGTCGTTGAGTGAGTTCGAAGTGTAGCGGAATATGAGGTAACACTTTTCTAATGAAGTAAGTCATTCTATCCTAAGAGGGTATATTCCATAACCTCGAGTACTTGAGGAAAATATTTTTAATGATATAATAATTATTGTTTTGCTTGATATATACATTAGTATGTAATGTTTCAATATACGAAATTAACATGATTGTAGTCTAAATTCATTTGTTTTTGTTAACAATTTCTCTTGTGATGTAGTTATATAAGTCTGGATATCTTTTTTCAAAATTTAGAGAATTGTCACGATTTGTTTTTGATGCTCAAGACAAAATAATGACTTTATTTATCAATGCTACTTATGTGATTTAGAGGGTGTTTGGATTGTCTTAAAAGTTTGTCAAACCTACTTTTAAGTCAGTTTTTGACTTCTGGAAGTGTTTGTCAAATGTAAGAAATAACTTAAAATAAGTCAAAAATGACTTAGAATAAGTTATGAAGTGTTTGACAAGGTAAAAAATGACTTAAAAGTAAGTGAAAAACCAAAAGTAGGTCTACTTTTTATTTTTTGACTTAAAATTCATTTCAGTTTGACTTTGTATTTTTGACTTGAAAGCTACTTTTTAAAGTCAATCCAAACAGGCTCTTAGACTCTCAGAAAGTTTGCTTCAAAATAGTTATTACTATATAAACATCGCCCTTTTGTTTTACTTATTTACTATTTCTTAATATTTCAATATTTTAGACCAAGAAAAGTTCATATGACTTTGTAATAACGCCAGTTTAAGTTTGTATTAGTTTAATTTTTATTATTTATTTAATAGCTAATTGTATGAGATAAATATTTTCATTACTACAAATATATATTTATATTTGGGTAGGTATTTGTATTTAAATTAAAGTATTATATAGGTCACAAATGTATTATCAAGTTAACAAGATCTTCTAACTTCAAAATATATTATTTTAAAATGTTCCGAGTTCTTCTTTTTTTTTGAAAAAAAAAACTCAAAACAAATGTGAAAATATGTTAATATATAAAATATAGTTGTTCTCTTCACATTTCATTGGACATCTAAACAATTTGACAGGAAATACACATGCAAAACACATATGTTAGATGACAAGAAAAATACAAAATAAATAATGTCTATAAGATAATATTAGTGAGATAAGACTAATTACATGATTGAATCTCATCAAATTGAAATAAATATATACATTATTGCATTTAACTAATAAAACTTTTCATTGATCATCTTCATAGGTTTGCGTGCAAAAGAGATATATATGACGATCTACATTGAACATTCACAAAAGAATCTGCAATATTATTTTTTGCTAAGCTTATTATTCAAATCTTCACTTAAATAAGCAATACTATAGTTACTAAAACATATATTTTTGGAATTGGTAATAACGTGCAACACACGTGTCAAAAAACTAGCATCACAAAAAGCAAAAAGAATCTTGACTTTGCTAGATAATTAGAGATAATATCTCAAATGATCACTTAACTAGATAGTTTTCGCAGAAAGTCACTTAACTTTATTTTATATCCAAAAGTCACTCAACTATGTGTAGTTTATCTTAAAAAGTCACTCAACCATGAATAATTATCTTAGAAAGTCGCTTAACCAATTTAAATAACTTTTTCATTAAATTTTGTTTACACGAGATTTATATATTATACTAATTTTTTTAAAAATAAAAAAATGTCCATTTTAATCATTTTAGTGATGCACCCAACCAAAATTATATGAAAATATATCTATCAAGACCTTTTTATTTTGGATGCATTTAAAATAATATTTAACGCAATCACTTAAATATGACAACATGATTTGTTACTCTAGTTTTTTTCATATAATTAAGAAACATTGAAATATTTGTTATTGTCTCACTATTGTTCAAACGTTGACATAATTAACTAATTATCCAATTATAAGCTAATTTTCTTACATAAAATAGAATTGTTTGTTTTTGTATTTATAATTTATATTGGTACTTTAGATATAACTTTGATTTACTAACTATAGTATTAAATTTTGATGTATTATATATATTACTCCCTTCGTCCCATTTTATGTGGCAACATTTGACCGGGCATGGAGTTTAAGAAATAAATAAAGACTTTGAAATGTTTACCAAATTGTCCTTCAAAAAGATAGACTCATTTTTCTCTCCTCATAAATGTATTGGAGTATTATCTTTAAGATTAAGTGGGACCAACAAGGATTAAAGATGAATTGTACCTTTAAATACTTACCATATAAGAAAATGTGACATTCTTTTTGGGACTAACCAAAATGGAAATAATGCCACATAAAATGGGACGGAGGGAGTACTTAATTTTAATGGGACGGTCAATAAAATAATTACAATGGGAACTTTTTTATTTCTTAAAAAATTAGCTTAAATAAAAATTTCGTATCAACAAAATTTAATGAAAAAATTATTTAAATTAATTGGGTGACGTTCTATGTGAAATATCAATAGTTGAGTGACTTTTTAAGATAACTATTCATAGTTGAATAACTTTTTAAGATAACTACACATAGTTGAGTGACTTTTGAGTTATAGAACAAAATTGAGTGACTTTATGAGAAAACTACTCTTAGTTAAGTGACTTTCTAAAAAAGTGATCCATAATTGAATGATAATTTGAGATATTATTTCGATAATTATTCATAGTTGAATGACTTTCGGATTGTATTTCTCGATTTGAACTAGTGAATGATTTGCGACGATCAGTGATAACATGCTTTGGTAACTTTTCCAGAGTTGTACATATGATTTATTTTCCATATTTGCCCATGCCTATGATCTGACAAAGATATATACTTTTAACCAAATTCTAATGCCTACTCCATTTGCGACCTACAACGTGTCCCTTCATGATTTCCAGTTCATTGAGTATAGGCATAAAAAAAACAAAAAAAAAAAACACTTGTAGACTTTAGACATACATTTATAGTAGTGCCCCTACATTATTGGTTAAACGCTTTCTTGTGCTTTGACACACGTATAATGATTTTGGGGACACAAAAGGAAGAGGAATAATTGAAAAATAAATGTTAGAAAGAGTGTTACAGAATAATACATGTGGTTAACTAGCACATAATTATACATATACACAAGGTAAACAGAAAAAAAATTAAGGAATAACATATAAGGATTTAATGAGGTTGGTATTGGATCGATATAACAAAGCGATCGTAAATCTTTAATGAGAGAAATTAGAAACAAAGAGGAGTATACCAAAAAAGTGCATATGAATACTTAATATAATTTGGTCAATGGACCAGTAGACATTGAAAATTTTGGGACTCTCTAAGACGTGTTCAAGTTTAGTTGAGACTGTACACGATGTATTTGATTCTAATTAGGATTTTTAGAGGCTACTTTACCCTAAACCCTAGCTCTGCCTATAAAGGGTAATATATTTAGATTCCGCAAATTCATGAAATATTCATAAAGAGATCAAATCTAAATTATCCTAGTTTGAGAGATACACCATAAACGGTCATCCTACTTCGAGAAATATGTCACTAACAGCCCTCAAATGAATTATGAAAATCAATTTCAAATCATCCTAGTTCAACAAATACGACACTAACAACAGTCTAATTACGGGAGAAGTCTTAAGAGAGAAGAAATACGACACTAAACATATTTATACCTACAATATTTATCAATAAAACCAATTTGTATTCTATCACTCTCAAGTTTGTTGCAAACAAGACCTATATATTAAAAAGATAATTAGAGACCATTCCGAAATAGGGAATTCCTTGGAATGACCCACTACTTTTTCTTCAAAATTGGACCGCACCACAAGCTTTTTGGTGGGTCGAATCGCAATTTGAATTAAGTAGAATTATAAGTGGAGAGCGTTTATTTTATGTACTTCAAATGTAGTGGGCGACTCAAAATAATTAAGTTGATGATTGTGACAAAGTCATTTCATAGAGAAAGATATACAATAGATTCTCGAAGATCACACTCAGGCGCGGCATAAGCCTTAGGCTCCTAAATTTGAGGAGCTCTATTTTTTAGGTTATAAGTTATTATTTTTAATAAATATTGAACACTATTTATAGAAAAAGTTAAGTTTTCATATGAAATGAAAGAATTATTAGAAGAAATTTGACATATTTTAGAGTCATTTGGTGTGAGAGATAAAAAATAATAGTGATGGGATAAAGAAATAGTGATGGAATAAAATTTTTGTATCTTGTTTGGTTGTCATGTTTGGGATAACTTATCCCATCATTTATATCATAGTGATGAAATAAATTATTTCATATACATGATGGGATAAATTATCTCAAGATAGCTAACCACATAATTACTTATCCTGGGATAACCAACCAAACGACTTAGAGTACTATATCGCATGAAAGATAATTTAAAATAAGAATGGTTATATTATCAAATGAAAAAATATATTAAAAGAAATCAATTATATAAAAATTATTAACAATTTAAGTTTTAAGGCCCCTATTTGATTTTGACTTTAGGCCACTAATCTGCTTGAGCCGTCTTGATCACACTAGATATTGGTTATGATTGGAATATATACGGAAAAATTTTATGGTGATTGAGGAATACCAACAATAGTTGTATGAGGGCACCATTACTTTTGACAAGTGTATTTATGAGTCCCTTTCCTACTTATCACACTTTCTCTCTCACACTTTCATTTCTCAAATTTTAGTCATTTCTTCTTTTGTATTTTTTCTTTGCAAAACCTTTTATTTATTTATCTGTGCAATTTTTTTTACCAACGTTTCTAGGGCTTTTTTTGTAGTCTTATGATCTCTTAATGCAAAAAAATGTATTGATATTACTATTATTTTGTACTTTCACAAATTCACTTGATTGACTCTTTTTTCTTATTAATTTTTAAATTTCCTTCGAAAAAATGTATCTATACAAGTTTTATTTGAACACTAAACATAAAAAAAAATTCAAAAAAAAAAATCTTTAACAAGAAACACAAAATTAATATTAGCAATAATTATTTGATAGATGCCAAGAAAGTAGAGAATTTGACAAATATGAAAAGATAAAAAAAAAGGGACAATTGAGTGCTATCATTAATATGTTATTATAAATATTAAGTATTCAGATACATTAAGTGGTTACAAAATAAATAAAAATATATTTAACAATTAAGAATTGTGTGATTAAGATTAAAACCCCAAAAAATAAATTAATGACTAATTAAAATTAAATTGTATATTTAAGTATAATAAATAAGGTCAGTTGAATTTTAGTAGCTCAATTGATTGATTATATGATTTTTTACTTTGTTTGTGAGAGTTCGATTATAATTTTTTTGATTTCACTATTTTTAATTTCTTCAAATCAATCCAAAAAATTGAATTCAAAATTTTTTAACACATTACTTTATTTTTTCCTCTAATAATGATATAGAGATAAATTAGACATATTAGATACAGCGGACAATTTCCATAGTTTGTTTGTGATTTTTTTAAAAATAATATGCTTGAGAGTTAATAAACAGGAAAAAAAATACAAGATTCATACAAAATATAATTTTTCCATTATAGGTACATCTAAATATAGATAGTGACTATGCATGGCCTACTCAAATTTCAATCAACATCGTTTATTTCAAAAATCTTGGGCATGAGATCCATTTAATTATACAAAAAAGCTGCAACAATGTATCCCCACCTACGCCCTCAACACTTGGCAACCCACTCGTACAACAAAAACATCTTTTAACGATAATAAATATACACATTAACAAAAAATATATTAGGACCGAAGAATAAGCATGTGAAATGCGGAAGCTAGCAAAACAAACCTCGAAAGATCACGAGTAAGAAGACAAACGAGAAACACACCAAAGGAGACATATTTAACGTGATTCGGTTAATTAACCTAAGTCCACAAAGGAGATGATCAATTCAATATAAATATGAGAGTACAAAATATAGAGAGAAACAATTTCAATCAATTCACTTGGAATACAAGGAGGTCACAATATTCTCCCCCATAACCGCAACTCTCAAAACCTCTAGCACTACATTGTGAATGTTGATTAAGTTAGAAGGAACAAACATATATTTGTAGAGTCCTAAAATCTTTCATACAAAAAAAGGACTAGTCAAAATAATAAAATATTTTCCTAAAAGGAAAACCTATTTTTGGTAAAAAAATCAGGACAAATAAACTCTGATAAAATATTTATCGATATTAGTTAATTATAATTGGATATATATTTGGTGTTTGGACTTTATCGGTCATGATATTTTGCCCTTTTATAGAAAATATATACGGACAAATATTGTGCAGGGAGAGCAATTTTGTCAAAATCTCATGCTATGGGGTTTGTGAAATTTATGAGTCTGCATTCATTTTCATACTTGCCCTTTTCAGTGTTTTTTTTTTGTTGAAATTGTCACATGTGAATTAAATTTAAATGGCCAAACACATATACAACCCCTTTAATTTGTTCACATCTTTTATTTTGACACTTTATCTTAGTCTTGTTCCATTTTAACCCTTAAACTCCATTTTTATATACCATTTTAACACAAAATACTATTTTTATGATTTATTTATTTTTATATATATTCTTCAATTGCAACTTCTTATTTTAAATCGACATGTGTTAGTTAGTTTTAGTTAAAAAAATAAAAAATAACAAAAAATAATTCTTTTAAAAAAATAATAATTTCTTTTTAAGAATGTTATGTATTTTTGTGTGAAAAATAACCGATGAAATTGTATTGGTTTTCTTTCTTTAAAATCACCAACAACCTAACAAAGTCAATCGAGTTTTAACATTATTTAGTAGTGTTATTAGCAATGAACAAGAGTCTTTTTTTTAGTAGTGTTATTAACAAAGTCAGTCGAGTCTTTTTGAAGATGGGTTTTTTTATTTGTATTGATTTATATTAAAAATTAAAAGTGAGTATTTGCGTTAAATTTAGATAGCCTAGATGATAAGAAGAAAAAAAGTAGTGTTATTTAATTTAATTGAATGTTTAAGAAAGAAAATCAAAGAACTTTCGTCAATTTATTTTCATGCAAAAATACAGAGAAATATCAAAAAATAATATTATTGTTTGAAATTTTTTATGTTCATTCGCGAATGTTTAATTTTTTTAATTAACAGGCACACGTCTATTTTTTTTAAAATAAGAAATTGCAATTGAAGAACATAAATAAAAACAAATCATAAAAATTACTATAAGTGCTTAAATGGTACCAAAAAAAATGAAGTTTAAGGGTTAAAATGGAACAAAGGCTAAGTTGGAGTGCCAAAATAAAAAATGAGGGCAAGTTTGAGGGATTGTGTATGTGTTTGGCCAATTTAAATTGAGTGTAATTAACACGATGTAGGGAAAAAGTCACGTTAAATCAAGTGGTGTCACTCAACATTACTTGGTTGCAATTTCAATTCTAAATCCAACTAGTCAAAATACATTATTCATTTAATAATGGTTAGGGGTTCGAGTTCTGGCTTAAAAGTAGCTGTATATATGTCTTGAATATTTAAGCCTCATTTGATAAACTTATGGTCGCAAAGAATACTTAATCATCTTATACTAACAATAGACTCCTTTTGGTGTCTTAAAATGTTCTTTTTAAATTATAAAAGCATCTCTAATGAGATTATCATCCTGAATACAATTGAAGAGATTAAAGTCGAAAGACTTGAAGTAATATGCTTAAATTATATTGTCATACTCATATAATCTTTAATTATGTTTGTTTAAAATATGGTGTCATTATAACATATTGTTCATCTATTCTCTTATTTGATAAAATGTTGACATTGGTTATTAAGAATTATGCATGATGCTTCCATAAAAACTCATCTGCTCAGGATTTATGAGATATGGATATGAAATTGGATATGCTTGAACTAGATTGCATCACTGATTATGCAGTTTGACTTATTTAATTATTTGGTTCAAGTTGTTACCACGGAATATCAAATGAATAGACGCATGACATGTGTTTGTATAATGCATACAACTTAAGCATGATTAATTAATGCATATGTTTACTAGATAAAATCATGTAGTCATAATAAGTTGCATTGATTTAACGTAAATATCTAGTGCAGATAAATATTTACCGTTTAAATATATTTTTATTTCTCCCAACATAGCGTGTAAGGTGGCTGGCTATATTATCGTATCATATATATTATTTGATTGTATCCCTTTTTCCCAATTATTGCCAATGCTTACTGGATCATCTTTATGTGTGTATCCATTTCAACAAGTCATCACTCTGATCCACTTCTTTATTAATTCATCAACAATATTGTCTTTGAAGGAAAGCCATGTAAGGCCATATCTCATGTTGAATAGTCCCTCAAAAATGAACAAGTAAGCGCGGAGTCAAGAATTAGATGAAGGGGGTACAATATTAAATATATATTCATAATGGCTAACATTTAATCTCTGTACACTACATGATTTCACAAAAATGATGTCAATAAAATAAAGAAAATGAAAGTATAATATTATTATAAGGAATTTCTAACCATCCTAGTGTTTAGAATATTCCAACATCATATATATGGTTTCACCTGAAGTTAATTTGAGGATGAATATTAAAGAGTTAAATTTTTTTTACACGAATAATATATAATGGTTATGAACTTATGATTAAGTTTACCTATAATAACAAATTAATCTTCTTTTTTAGCAAACCCAATATTTTAACTTAAAGATAAAGTAATACTTCATCCGTCCAATAATAGTTGTCCAACAATACTTGTTCAGTTTAGAAAATTAAGAGATATTTATCATCTAACATATTTCTCAAAGCATTAAATTTAATAAAGTCAAAGGATAAAATAGTTAGTAATACCTCTATTATTTATTATTTTTTAAAAGGTGTGTAAGTCAATAATGGACAACTATTGTTGAACATCTGGAGTATTTATACTATTAATGCATATAGCTTAGATTGCAAAAGTATTTCTTATTTCTCTTGTGTGTTCTACAATCCATCCCCCATTAGGCCGACAATCAATGACATAAAACATAGAAATTAAGATCCATTTTGGATATGAAAGGGACACCAACCCTTCCTTCGAAGCAATTCTTGATTTTGGAGATCTTTGGGTAGCATGTTTACAATCATGATTCATGAGATTCTCTTGTCTTTCTTCCTTTTACTTAAACATCTAGTTTATTATATATATTAAATCATACTAATTTATCATAATTATGTATTAATGGTTTAGTAATAAGAGTGCATGTAAAGTCATGTATTCATTGACTTGGTTATTAACTATAGTATCTAATGAAATTACTAATTATACATTGTTGTGAAGGAGCACGAGAAAGTAATTGCATCATCGTTCAAAGCCTCTCATGTGTGTTTAAATTAGACTTTTATTTTTCGTTCTCGAATATGTTACATTCTACCCCTCTAAATATCATATTTATCATATGACATGGAAAAGTGGACTTGTTCTAAACTTCGTGTTGGGTTATGAAGGGTATTAGAGCGTCATGTGGAAGCTTACAATTGCAAATAGTATGGTTGATAAATTAGACGATACATAAAACTATACTAAAACATAATATTATTATATGATAGGACCGATTGACCTACATAATTAAAAACTAATAAAAACATAAAAACTGTAGAGAGAAAATCTCCTCACAAACAAAACTCTCTAAATGTCTACATTGTAGATACTATTGTGTTATGCTATGAGAATAGGGATCTTCAATTTATAGATCTCCAAATTTTTCGTAAGGAAAGAATAAACCAAATACGGAAGAATATTATATTTTTCTTTCCGAAAAGTAAAAACATTTATGGTAATGTTTTGTCTTTTCTTATAGGAAAATGTAAACTTCAAATAAGGTAAGAAAATCAAGGCAAAACCCTAACACTCCGACCCTTGCCTTTTCATAATTATTCTTGGTTCTATCACTCAAAAATTCCCTTAGGTGCTTGATTATTCTTGAGCAACTGAGCTACCACTTCGTGCAAGTGTTTGCACTCCGAATGGTAAGACTTCTCTTGAATGGTAAAATTTTGCTTAAACGCTTCAATTGATGTGGTAAGACTTTCTTGAATGAAGGTTTTGCGTTTTGTAGTCATGACGACAGGAAATCGTCATTAAACAAGGGTAATTTTTTTGAAGTTATTTCTTGATATGTTGTTAGATGTGATGAAATTATACCTTTTGTATTAGAAAAAGCTTCAAATAAATAATAAAATAAATTCTCATGATATTCAAAAAGATATTGTAACTGTGTGTAAGATTGAAACGAAAAATGGTGGCTATGTTACTTTATTAGTTGATGAATTTAGACATGTGTCACGTCAAGAGAAAATGGCTATTTGTCTACGATATGTCGACAAAAAGGAGTTTGTAATGGGGGCATTTATTGAACGTGTTCATGTTAAGTATACTAGTGCTTTATCTTTAAAAAAAAGCAATTGTGGATGTACTTGCTCACCATTCTTTGACTTTATCTAATGTACAAGGGCAATGTTACAATGGGGCTAGCAATATGCAAGATGAGTTATGTGGTCTTAAAACATTGATTAGACAAGAAAGTAGATCTGCTCATTTTATTCATTATTTTGCTCATCAACTTCAACTAACTCTTGTCGCGGTTTCTAAAAAGTGCATGTGTTCAAGTTGAAGAACATGTATTAGTGATTTCAAATATTTTGAATATGTTGGGAGCTTCTTTTAAACGTGTGGATGAATTTCAAGAATTTAAAAAAAAAAACAAAACTTCGAGAGACATTGGATATGGGTGAACTAGAAATGGGTAGAGAGCGTTGAATCAAGAAGTTGATTTTATTAAAGCCGGTGATACACGTTGGAGATCTTACTACAAGTCATTTGGAAACTTTATTTATAGCTTTGACTCTGTTGTTAATGTACTTGATACTCTCTTGTTATAAATGCAAGTACTTTGAAAGAAAGAGCAAGCACATCGAAATTTCTCAGAAATTGTCAAACATTTGAGATTGTTTTCATATTGCATTTGATGACTGATGTTTTAGGAATCACATATCATTTTAATGTGTCATTACATTAAAAGGAGCAAGATATTATAAATGTCATGAGTTTTGTAAAGATAGAGAAGAGAAGATTGCAAATTTTAAGTAAAAATGAATGAGATCCTCTCTTAAAAAAATATTGGATGAGATTCACTTAAATAAAAAGTAAATGCATTTTGTATCAAGCATGACATTTCATTACCCAATTATGATGATTCATTTTCTAACTCTGGGAGATTACGACATAAAGTTGTTAACTATACTATTTTGCACCATATCATGTGGATGTGTTTTATAAAATCATTGATTGACAGCTACAAAAATTTTGACCGTTTCAATGAGGTGACAAGTGATATACTTAATGGAGCAGCTTGCTTGAATTCATGAATTGATTCATTTTCTAGTTTTAACATAAAAAAAAAAGATTATAAGAATAGACTAATTATATCCTAATGACTTTCATGGATTCAACATGAGAGCTCTTGAGAATTAACTTGTTAATTACATTACAGATATTCATGATATTGATAAAAAGTTCTCTAATTTGGGTGGATTTAGGGAACTTTTAAGAAAGTTGGTTGAGACAAAGAAACATTTAAACTATTATCTTATACTAGTAAAATTATCCGCGCTTCGCGCGGGAATTTAATATCACGAAATATATAAAATAATACTTAAAACCTATCAGTTACTAAAACTAAAACACTATATTATCTTACATAAAAGATTAATAATGTAAAGGAAAATGAAAATTATTACATCTTATCATTTATCCTTAATAACATAAGCATAAATTAATGATTGTAAAAATACATAGCAGGATCTGTAACATAAGCAATGGTGTCACTAAGCCACTCAACATGAGTAAAGTACACAAATATTTAATTGTGAAGAAGAAGAAGAGGAGGTTCAAAATTTTTGTTGTTTTAAAGTGAGAGGAAATCCCTCTATTTATAAAAAACAGATGGTAGTGTGAACAAATATTTATTTTGCCTTATCGGAAATGTTATAACTATTTGGAAAAGTTGCAACCCTTCAAAAAGGTCACAACCTTTCATAAAATTAAAGTCACAACTTTTTATAAAAGTCGCAACTCTTCATTAAAGTCGCATCTTTTTCATAAAAGTCACAACTTTTCATAAAAGTCGCAACTCTTCATAAAAGTCGCAACTCTTCATTTAAGTCGCAAATTTTCATAAAACTCACAACTTTTCGTAAATGTCACAACTTTTGATAGGAAAGTAGCTTGTATATAAACAGTGAATAAAGTTTTGGGGACTTGCGGCAAGACAATTTTTGATTTATTTTGGTAAAGTTTGCTTTGCTTCTACCCGTTGCCAGTACAACAGTTGAAAAAGTTTTTTCGGCAAGAATGACTTGCGGAATCGAATGGACGATGAATTCTTGGATGACTACATAATGCCTTATAGAAAAAAAAATATTTAAAGATGTTTCTAATAAGTGTATTGTGAAAACATTTCAAGAGATAAAGTGTCGTCGAGTGCAACTGTAGTTACCGATTTACATATTTTTATGTGTATATGAGGCTATCACTTAATATATTTATCCTACTTCATTTTCTTTAGTCTATTCATTGATATTTTGTAAGTTTTTGTTTTGAAATTATTCATTTTGGATAGTTGGTTAATCTGATATAGAACAAAGAAAGAATATGAGCAACTTGAAGCATTATATACAGATCAACAATTGAGGTATGAATATTTTGTTGCCAATCTTGATAGTTTGACCGGCGCAATGTGTTTTTTTTCTTACTTGTCCTTCACTGCATCTGGTGCATGAGCAATTTTAATTTGAGAGTCCAACGTTGAATGAGATGAGTCCTAATCTAATACTATGTAAAATTAGGTACTGGACCTAGCTCATACCCTAAAAGATAATTTAAAGGAAGGAGTCTTATAAGGAGCCCACCTATGACCTATATTCATTAACCATCAAATGTGTCACTTTTTTTTCATTTTTTTAATACTAATCCTAATGGTATCATCTCAGGATTCTTTCCAAACTGAGTTATTTTTACTAATCTTATCCCAAAAATGTAATTCAATATTTTATTGGGCTGCTTTGACCTATCATTTCTGTTATGTGTCACTTTATCATTGGTTCATCTACTCAAAATTGATTCCAATTCATACAATATCATATGTCAATATAGCTAAATAAAAAGAGCATGACCAACAAAAAAGGATTTTCAAAAAGGACAAGGTCAAATTTATTGAAGCAAAGTGATCAGTTACGTTGGGATAGATTGAGGTCAAATCATTGGTGTGTTATCAACTTCTCATAGGAGAAAGCTATTACTATTATGATATGGATTGAATTTTATTTGAGTGGATATAAATGCATGACTTTGAGGAATAAATAAAGAGATTATTATAATAATCCATATAAATATTTTAATATTTCCACTCATACCTTTCACTCGTAATTAAGAGTCAACAATTGTGATAAAGACATTCCAAAGATTTTTCCAAGGAGAAAGTTAAAGGAATTGTTTGGTAATTGGTAGGGTATATATATACATAAAAGTTGGTAGGGTGTATAAGCATAATGTATTAGTACTGTTTGTATTAGTTATGTTTGCATTAATTATGCTCACATGCTGAAATTATTTCTTATCTGGTTTGCTATATTAAAAAAGATATGCATTGCATAATTTCTAAAAAATTGTTTCGGAAATACCCTCCACAAATATGGTGGAAAAGATGTAGATAAGGTTTTAAAGGGTAATTGTGTATTTACTCATGACTAATAAAATCATTTGCATTACTAATACCATGGATTTTCATGTATTTGTTATTCATATCTTAATACCAAATAAAGTATACAAGTTACACATTAGTACAAAATAAGATACAAATAATATACAAAACTAATGAGCATACATTATTTTTCTATGAAATCCCCATAAAAACATGTGGATTTGAAAGCAAAATATTGGTCTTAATTAACAAGTTTAATTTTGTCATTTTATTATCACGATTCACGAGTAACAATCCAAAATCTTTGAACAATCTATATATCAATCAAGTATTTATGCAAAGCTGCAACAAATCCCTCAGCTTTGAAAACAAGGCGCTGTGGTATTTTTAGACTTTTATGCTGCATTTTTTTAGGGAAAATCCTGCAAGATCTTCTCTCCATCACGGGAATCGAGTCGACTAAAGTAAATTTGTCTAAAACTATTCTACATTACTACACATTGCATTCAATTTTCGTCATTTTCGATAATTCTCATCTTCTGAGTTAATTTTTGGATGGAGTAATTAGCCATGCATGCTCCTTTTTTTAATAAAGAAATAGATCCTATCCCCTGAGCAGTTTACTATAAGAATAGAGAAATATATGTCAACATCCACCCCGCCCTTTAAAGCGGTATGTGAGTAGGATATCATGAGACAACATCGGGCTGTGGTGTTGCCTATCAAAAAAAATTGTTTATTTAGGAATACAAGCGAATCGAAGTTGTGTATCGATATAAATTTCATTATTTTGCTTCAAATACTTACTCTAGATTCTAAGTGACTTTATATCTTGGTGTAACTCAACTCGATCGATCAATCTACTAATGACCAAAATACTGTTAGCAACTGCAGCGTAGCTATAGCTATATTCATTACAACTGGGAAGAAACATTTGCTCTCATGTAAATATTACTATATCATCGTACAGTAATATTTTTCAAATGTTTGGAATAATTTGTTTGAAAATCTATGATGAAACATACTACACATGTTCCATTTTAAAATGACATTAACCAATAACTTGTGTCATTCATTCCTATCATAATATTCCTCATACATCTACATTGGTGGACCACGAAATTTGAAATTAGTAATATAAGAAATAATGCACATAGATAAATACATAGACACACACTGTTTACCCTTTTTACTATTCAGAATGAAACGTTAATTTTAGAAAAGAAATGAGAGAGTTAATTACGCAGATTTCCAGAAAAAACTAATCCAGAGGAGCAACTATTCCCAGAACTTTTCTAATAATCATCTCCAAAGTCCAAATGCCACCTAGAAATTACATTACTAATAAACAATACCTCAAAGAGGTAAATTGTTCTTTCTATAACAGAGTACGAAGGAGGAAAAATAGCGCCTAGCTGATACTTTCAACAGGAAATGGATAGGACCAGATAGACAAAACTCAAATAACCTTGGGGGAGAAGTCTGACCGTACTCTATGTACAAGGACATTTTGCTAATTCTCTGGTAGAGATCAAAGGAATAGCGGGAGAATTTTCTTATTAGGTCAAAAAGTTGACTATCCGTTCTCGAGTAGACACAGGACATTACCTAGCTTGAGGTATTCTTCCGTGCAGCATAAGATCGATATGCTGCCAGTCCAACAACAGCAACAGCAGCCACAACTGCAATTTTAGTCGAGAGTCAGATGGAATACAATAATTTGATTCAAAAAAATTGGCTCTAATATGCCAGGCCTATCTTCAGTGCCAATGTTCATTCATTCAGTTCCATTTTCTACTTCTCTTTGGAGATATCTTTAGGGGTATTAGATTCAAAGTACCTGAAGTAAACATAAGAGAGCGATTAACAAGGTGACGATATCGTTTCTGGCTACGTCCAACTTCAGTTTCAGGAACACTTAAATGAGGGTGCTCTGCAGCAGTGACAATTCTATTGAACATGCTGTTCAGATCTCTCTCCTTCACACTAATGTGAATAGGTGCATCTATTCCAAAATTCTGACATATCTGGACAAATATTTCAAAATTTTATTTGTAGAAATAAAAACCAAGCATAAAATCTTTTTATGTAATTCATTTAAAACCCAGGGTACATTCACTACATTCGATCTCTGCACAAAACAGAACACAATTTTATCAATGTAAATACCTTTGCTGAATCTTTTATTGCCATTGGATATGAATCAAGATCATCCTTTGCAGCAACAAATAGACAAGGCACCATGAAACCACTAACTTCCCCTCGCCTTGCCACAGTCATCAGCAATTCCGATGCTCTTTTTAAAGAATATTCATCGGAGCTAAAGGGGGAAAAAAGAAGAAGAAAGTACTCACACAAAAAGCAAAGCATTATCAAGACAACGATGAAGAAGAAGGAACCTGTTTATATCCAAGGTGATGGACTATGCCAATGAATTCAACTATACACTAAAAGCTGATAGTCACTTAGATCTTGCATTACTCACCTGTCATATGCAAACACTGCTACATCACAAGATGCCAAAGATTCCTTAGTAGATAGAATCATCTTAACTTCATCTTCTGGAATCTCCCTAAGCACAAGTGTTTTCTTAGTTCCCTGCAATAAAACCCGTACTTAGTAATATGGCAATTACTTGGATGTCAATCTAAGGGTATTAAAGAGTCCGGGCCAACCCGGAACCGAACCAGCCAGAGGGGGCAGGGTTGGGCTGGGTTCATCACAAAACCGACCCACACGGTCTTAGCTGTACTATCGACGGCCGAAATCGGTCCAACCCGGTGGCGTCACATCACTCCTGAACCGGTTACCCAGACCAGCCCTGACCGGTCCGGCCTGACCCGGTTCAACAGTCAAATTTTGTTTTTTTATATTTATTAAGAAGTTAAAAAAACTAAATTTTAATTAAATTAGAAAATATTATTTTAATATAAAACTGGTCCAGCCCGGCCCTGCACAGGCCTAACAATACCCGGATAAACCCAGCTCGGTTGGAAACGGACCCTCCCAACCCGATAACCAACCCAGAGTTCCAGACCCCAGCCCGGCCCCTTAACACCCTTATGTCAATTTTGAAAGCATTCAGCAAGGGAATACAATTGCAAATGCAATGATCGCACATATTGCACAGGATGCGCATCCATGAATCAAAGAAAAGCATTACTCTATTAATTAACCCTATGCATATTTGTAATGAATCATGTGCATAGAAGCTAACACATGTAGGAGCTCTTACTCATATTGCAGCACACTGGCACACCAGTTTTAGAAAGATCAACTAACATCCTAACAAGTTAAATGAGAATCTTCTGAGAGCACTTACCCCAAGACGGTCAACAACATTAACAGCATAGTGCTCGTCAGTTGTCACCGCATAATTTTCTGAGAAAGGCCTTTAGCGAAAAAAAGTTATGCATCAGAAATTGCCAGGCTAAGGATAGTTAAGAAACTGACAGAAGGGAGATATGGTCATTTGGCTGGCCAATTACAAGAAAAATGGAAATCTGCTATATAAAAAAATGAATTTTGGAAAAATGCCTAATAGCCATAAACAAGAACTATTATTAACAACAGCAATTCACTACTTAAATTCATATAGATACCTTCCCAACAACGACTTCAGCAAGGCCGACTTGCCAGATCCTTTAGGACCGAAAACAAAACACTGGTAAACATTTCGATCTGTCTGTTGTTTCTTGCGATCAACTGATTTTCTCCTGGTAAGACGGAGTGCTGATGCAGCACCACAGTTATATCCAATGTATATCAAGTTGGCCAAACTCTGAGCTGGTTCCAGCAACGTCATAAGAGCCCACTGATATTGCAAGAATAAGCAGTTTTGATCTTTAATAACAAGCCTTAACAGAAATTATTTTTTGTCCGATAGAGGTAGATGTCAACTAGAGTATGTGACATTATAAGCATTATATGTAAAAAGGTAAAAGTACACCAGAAATAGCAGACTAGCAAAATCCCATTTATTAATAAAAAAATCCTGGAGAGCAATCTATAAGATAAATATCCTAATGACCTTGTACACAATTTTCTGAAGAAAAAAAAGGAAAGAAAACCAAAGTCAATTAAATTTTGGGTGGTGATCTATCTACTACATTTGAACAAGTTAACTGCTCAAAGCATGTAGGGCATGTAAGCAAGAAAGGTAAATTTCCAAATTATCTGATCTTGAAAGAAAATGATATCGGATCTGTTGGAAGAAATTTGAAAGTATTATGAACCCTCTTGACAGTGCAATAACCAGGAGAGGGGAATGAAGAAAGAAAGTTAGTAGTAAGAACCTCAGATAGGAAAGCAGAAAGAGACAAGCCCCCCAATGGAGTTCTTTCGACAGCATCCTTGTAGGGAGCTTCACCCCAGGGACTGCAATTTTTCAAACATAAAAAGCCAGGTTTAGCAATCAGCTCAGAGGGAAGGGCAACTGAAATGAGAGAGAAGATGAGTCAAGAACACTTCTCAACATAAGATTCAAACAAAGAGGATCGGTGATAATGAGAAAAAATATTTTACAAAACCTGTACTAAAAGAAAATAAGATAACTGAAAAGAGAAGTTGTCTAAATCAATCTGCAAGCATAATTCTAACTCATCCCTAGTAAAGTCAAAAGACTGAAAACTTCACATCCTCGCAATTAGCTGCACACAAATTACTCAGAGCTACCATTTTCAAGGATAACTTTAAGAAAAGACTCGACACTCTATATGAGATTCACGATAGAAGTGTTACAAATCTGCTAAAAGCTGTCTCATTCGATCAATTTTTATGTGTCAAGCAAGAGCTTATAGGCATATTTCACAAATTCCCCCTATAGGATTAAAATAATTTTGTAAATTACCCTTAGGAAACAGATGTAAAAAGTGAAACAACTTCGATCAATGCATGGACAAGATTTGTAACAAGTAGTATCCTAATAACTAAACGTACAGTCTTAGCAGGAAGTGTGCACCAAAACCATCCAAACATACATAATTCAAAGAGCTCAAAGAAACCTTTTTACCTTTCCGGTGCAGTTGAAAAAAGATCATCAAGCTCAGAATTTCTGAGAACTCCATCCTGCATAAAACAAAGATTATAGATTTAGGAACAAAAAAAAAAGTTCAAAATTTCTGGTATTATCCAAAGAATTTTAAGGCTTGGCAAAAAGTATTTGCATAATCACCAGTCTTACTAGTATTTTGTTTTAATAACTGTGATGTCCAAGTCAGCTAGCTTGCACACACCTTGACTAATTCCACGGGACACCTGCTATCCCCACCAGCAGGTATCGAGTTACTCTATTCATCAAGGCTTGAACAGATGGGGAGAAATCACCTAGTATTTTTGCCTCCACTGAGACCTCATGGATTTCAATCCACTTCATTGACCATTATGAATAATCTCATTTGGCCGGCAGGTTTGGGGCCTAGGAAAAAACTCACACTTCACTGAAACAGGAAAGGATCAACAGACCACTGACATTTCAAATAGGAAATTGTTACACAACCAAATTCTGACATTTGTCTGAACTTTCTCAGAAAGATTTCCACTCAAACTAGAGCATACCACCTACCTAGTGACATTTTTGGAGGGGTTCCTAAATTTATCCAAAAAGTAGTGGCTAATTAAAACTTCAGTAATAGAATATATCTCAGACAGGAAAAATATGTAGAAAGCTATGTCCAAATCTCTCCAAGTCAATGAAAGGAAGACCAACAACTTAGATATAGAAAAATAACAGTGTGGAAAACAAACTCAAACTCTACCCAGATAAAAAAGAGATAGGGATATTATAAGATAAAATTGGCAAAAAGATTGCTTTCATGTTGGTATATGATGTGACGTGAAGATCTAAAAGATTATCCAGAACTCTGCAATGGTAGAAGTAAACACCTTTTGGAACAGTACTGACTGAGGATATTAATTGGTTTTGTGTAACGATAAAACTACTTCAAACAAAGACAAGAAGAGAGCTTGGGCATTCAAAATATTTTAGTCTCATGAAAAAACTAAAAAAGTTTCGCCATCCTGAAGAAACAAAAATAAGGAAAAAAACAATAGACCTGCAACTTGACACGGCTTAATTATGGAATCAAAATTGCAGTAAAAAACAGATAGAGCTCCTCTTTCATCCAGATATGAGGACTGTAACGAGAAATAAGTCCTAAATCTCTGTCCAAATCATGTAAGCTTGGACAAATTCTTAATGTTCTTCCAATGAGCTGAGTCTGAATCTTTATACAAGACAAGCAATTGGCGTCTGACCATCTTCCATTCACTCTTTATCTTCTTCAAGTTCACTTTGGAATCTTTAAAAAAGTGGGGACAATTGGAATTTGGCTCAATTTAATTCCTTGAAGTTCAATTTTTCATTTCCAATTTGGTTAAATTTACATTGTGACAACATAATTGTTCATTAGTCTTAGCAACTAAGTTGAGCAGACTCTTCAGTTTCGATGCCGCACCCGTGTCGGAATCCGACACACATCCCTTGACATATTTTAAGAGTCCGAGCAACATTCTTTTGGACTTCCTGTATCAAAGATTGCTCTCTATCTAACGACCCAAGAGTTCTGGTGAGATCAATTCACTGCATAACCTTTAGTTACTCAGAGCAACCCCACCCCCTAGAGACAATGGATGCATATAATGATCCACTTTATTATCAAGTCATATTAAATGCATGAAAAAGAAAACAGTTACTCCCTTTGTCCCAATTTATGTGGAACTTTTCGTTTTTCGAGAGTCAAACAGTTTAAGTTTGACCGGGAAACAGTTTAAGTTTGATCGGAAATTTGTGCATGGAATCTTCAAAAAAAAATTAAATGAAATTTATATATTTGTAAACTACGTAAAAAGTACTATAAGTCACAATAATTGATAATTCAAAATGTTTAAAAGATCCATGAAAAATTAACGGTCAAAGATAGACTTGTTTGAATCTCGAAATCCGAAAAGTGCCACATAAAATGGGACGGAAGGAGTACTTATATAAAAGAAAATGCATGAAAAAATAGTGTCATACTTTATCAGTGTCAAATGTGCTGAAAACCCCTTTCAAGAACTCCACTGCTTCGCTGGTCAGTTCCAGACTCTGCAAGTAGACAAACATTATTGAGAATGGAACTAAAAGAACGACAGCAATCCACTAGAAAAATATGAGTATACCACCGGAGTTTTTCTTGTAACAAACAATATTGTGTAAGACAACTTACACCTTCAGAAAAATGAAAAAAAAAATGAAGCAGCATTGGGACAGAGAAAGATGGTTCCTTTTTTTGATGACAAGGGAAACCCGCAGCCGCTACCCTTTGGGTGCGCACAGGGTAAAACCCCCGCTCCTATGCAATAGCTCGCAAACCATACAGGAGAGGTAACCCGCACCAGGCAAGCCTGGTGCGACGAGCTCGACCCAGAAGGCAAACCCCTTGCTTTCGCAAGCAAGGGGTTTCGAACTTGAGACCTCCAACATGGAAGTCCCAAGCTCAAACCACTGGGCCACCCCGAAGGGTGAGAAAGACGGTTCCTATCATCTGATCCTTGATAATTTTCCACTATCGGAACTGTGAACAACGGAGCTGATTCACCATGAACCAGAAACTCTGTGAAAACTAGGTCAACAAATTACAGATATTCGACATGATTTTTCCTCTTAGCCTCAGTGCCAAGTTTCTTCCAAACACAGACAGCCAACTATAACCCTAACAATATCTTGCATGAAACAAGTATCATAATAATCATCTGCTTCAAAAATAATCTCACCTGATCGGGAGCTTTTTTGAATGGTATTGTAAGGTTATCATCCTTCAGCTTAATTTCATCATTGTACCCAAATTTCCTTAACACGGTCCAAGTGGTCTCAAGTCGACCCTTCTCTATAAAAAGTGCATGAAGAAAAAGAAACCCTGTCAATGTAAGGCCCAGGTCATTTACACCTTGAGGTAGCTTCTCCTGTACTACTCTTTTGACACCCACTATCTCAGCAGGCTGCAGGGGAGCATTGAAGCACTTAATCTGCCAATTTTTTATGGAAATAAAAAACAGAAAATGCTAGAGAATAAGGTTTCTTGAAAGAAAGTAATCGAATGTTTTAATAAACTTGAGGACTACAAAATGAAGAATAACCTGAAACTCATTAAGCTCTTCATCATTGAGAGCGTCATCCATGTCATGATCACAAAGAATAAATATCCGTTTCAGTGCTCTAACACAACGGGGTTTAAGAGCCTGAGTTTCATGATCAAAGAGTGGCGCTGTTGGATGAAGTACAGCTTTCTGAGCATAATAGAACACTTCAGGTACCTGTAAAGGTTAAAAAATATCATTCAGTTGAACTAAAAAACCTTTGCAAGGAAAAATCCCTAGTAACAAGTTGCACCCACCTGAACTAGGTTTGCAGCAGAACATTCTATGCAAGTCTCAATCTCACGGAACTGTTGCATGATTGGAGCCATCACTTGCTCAAGATTCATATGATGCTCCTCATCTCGCTTATCTAGCTTACAGCCAACAACAATTACCGGCACCTTGATCTAACCATGGTAATTCAAGTGATTAAATGCATAGAAGTCATATTCTCATTTCTCAATGCAGACTATAGAAGTAATTATCCATCCAAAAAAATTGCACTTAATTACTTTCCATAACAATGATACTGGAACGACTATATAATTGCATGAACTAAAAACCAAACAACACTTTCTAGGTTACAACACTACAATACTAAAACTAACTCATGAATACATAGGCCTAATAATACAGAATTCAATCCATTTACAGCAAAAACACGTAAACTTTTCAGGAATTAGCAAATTTTGGCCAATATTTTAAAATGTGTGTTTTACCATTCCAATAGGAAGATATTCATTTTTTTTTGTTTGATTCGGAAATATCTAAAAAAAATTAGGAAAATGAACAAAAATATTTTTCAATTTAACTACATTAACAATGAAACTATGAAAGCAAGGCACACAAAATTGGACACCTCTAAGCGACGGAACTCATAAAGCCAGAAAGTAGTCAAGCGATTGAGTGTAGAAGGCTGATCGCAAGCATAGGTAAGGACAACAGCATCGGCTCGCTTCAATTCCTCAGCAACCTTACCTCTGCTCTCCAAACTACACATCATCGCATACATCAATTCATCAAAACATTATAACCTTGATAACATGTAAACAACAAATCAACTCTTCAAAATCCAAAATACACAACACGAACCTTGAGGAAGTATCAATGATCGTAACAGGAACATTATCAGGATAGAGATCGGCAGGAAGTCGAGTCGGAGGAAGCACCGGTGGAACTTCCTCCGGAAAAGTTTCACTAGCGGCAGCTGTAATGAGGCTTGATTTGCCAGTAGCACGGTCGCCGACGACGACGACACGGACATTAGTACGGCCACCGGAAATTGAACCGCCGAGCATTTGAATGAGAGATGGTAGATTTGACACTGCAAAATGGGAATCGAATCGAATCAAATCAAAATATATTAGTCACTTATTATTTTGTTCCTCTGTGGAGGAGGAGTTTTCTGTTGCTTTTTAATGGAGGATGTATGTATGATTGAGGTGTACAACTACTATATGGAATTAGTGGGAAGGTAACTGTCGAGAGTCTAATCCATGGCGGATGGGTTTTTTTAGGAATTGGGCTTCTAAGTACTAGCCCACTATGAAAATCTTGGCATAAATAGTCATTTCTCTTTTAATATGTATAAAACCCCTCTTTAAGTAATAGCCAAATATGTAAAGATTTAAACTTTTAATAATTTTATAATCGAACTTTTAGACTTTCCCATATCTATAGCCATTCCGTTAATATTTTTGTCTCGAGACAGTCTCTTTTGTAGGTTACTTGATCAAAATATGACCTGTTAGTCCATAAGTTAGTACTATGACGAAGTAACTATTGTTCACCCGACATGATTATACGAGGTCACAATTCACCCAATACGATCATCCGGGGTGAACATAAGTCTGAAGTTTCAACTCATAAATATAGTTCAAATTCAGACCTTCCATGAAAGTTAGGTTCTAAGATATCATATTTTTAATTTTAGCAGTTCAAAAAATTCATATGAAAGTTTGAAGTTTAAATTTCTTACTTTAGTTTCTAAGTTTTTTCTTCTTCTTTTGATATATTGCAAAAAAAAAAAAACACAAAATAAAGATATAGTTTTGGTCATACAAAAGATCATTGTAATTTCATTTACACATGAATATTTATCTATTATTCGATCTTTCATGAGGGCAAATATTTTTATTTTATATTTTTTTGTATTTATTTAGAGTATTTCTCTTAATAAAAATGAGAGTTTTGTGGAGGAAGAGGTTCAACCCTAATGGAAGACACTTAAGTAGTGATGTTAGGTTCCTCGAAAAATAAAGCTTTAAAATAATTCATATTATATGTATTTGAAGTTGATAGGACTAATGTCAGCCCGTTATAGCGAGAAATTTTCCGCTATGGCGTCGCCGCTATGTAACACCCCGACTTTTAAAACGTCTACATTAACTCATATCTTCGTGGAAAGACAAGGAGGGTGGGTAATAAATTAAGAATGATGTGGTATGTCATATTTTAAGTGTTCAAGGGTTGTATCTTAAGTTTTGAAGTTACGTAAGTGGCAAAATAAAAGTTGGCGAAAGTTATCGTAAGTTCCTTTTTAAATATTTATCTGAAATTTGGGTCAAATGTCTTGGATGTTTTCTCCCAATATATAAAGAGTTAGAAGGCATATCACCCATTAAATCGAAAGCCTACGAGTCTAGTTTGCAACGCATAAAACCCCGTATCCAACCGACATCGGAATAAAAAGTTATGAGGGTTTTACTACGGACTGTCGAGGAAGAATCCGGGTTGGATAAAAAATGTGGTATGTTGGCTTACTCAACGTTTTAAACCATGAAAACATTTATTTTCACTTCCAAACCAGAGAGAAAGCTTAAGAGAGGGTTCCTATGGAGTTCTTGCATGATGAAGGTTAGTTTTTGACGATTTCTACCATTAAACGTTGCCCCCGTGCCTAGAAACGTGATCTTTACACGTGGCAATCATTTTTCCCTTCTATTAGTTGTGTTTAGAGCTGATTTTTGAAGATATAAATTTGTAGTTATTGGTGTTTCTTCAAGGTTTAAACTTGGTTAACTAAGGTAATCATCTCGGGACTCTTTTATGATTGTTTTTATGAATTTCTACGGACGTTTCGACAAGTTGGGGCAATATGGCAAATCTGCCGATTTAAGATTAATTATGAACTGTTTATAAGTGCATACCAGCTGTGTATATATAGTGTTTTTGAAGCTTAGGACATAAGGAACAACTTTCGTGA
>JAJOOS010002545.1:0-58347 GCA_029582725.1 Solanum chiquidenum
CTTGCTGCCTACACAGTTCCTTTCTTCGTGATTCCTTGTACAGTTCATCCACTAGTTGGCTGGAGTCTCTACCTACTCGGCTCTTTTTCACTATCCTGTATAACAGTGAATGCATTTCTTTTGCCGATGCTACCTGTTTTAGTGCCATGGGTTGGAATCCTTGGGGCCCTTTTGGTGATGGTTTACCCTTGGTACAACGACGGTGTTGTAAGAGCAATGGCTGTATTTACATATGCCTTCTGTGCTTCTCCAGCATTATGGATGGCATTGGTTAAAATCAAGTGTTCTCTTCATGTTTCACTTGAGAGGGAAGGATTCTTGCCCAAGATAAGTGAATCTACAGCACCTGCCGGTTCTAACAAACTGTACTGAAAGTGGAAAAATTGAAGGGAACAATACTTCAGAAACGTCTCCAAACTCTTTGCTTAGGAGATTTGGGAGTCTGCTTGTGCTATCCTAGCTAGCTGATTCAGTATGTGAATTACACAACTTAGAATTGGGATGATGTTTTGTGTTGTACATGGACTATCTCTGGTCTCTTGAATGTTATTCCACGATAAAGATTGTTTCTCAGTCGATTATTTCTGTTGCTAAAATGTATGTTAAATAGGTTTTTTAAAATTTATTCATTGATTTAAGGTATGTAGGCTAACAGTGTAAATATAAGTCTCAGATTATTTTGTTTTCCTTATTCAGACATTTAAAGAATTGTCGATACTTTGTCCTCCATCTCGAGAATTTTGAAGCGTTTCATTTATGGAAAGGTATGCAATATACGAACACCAAAAAGAAAGAAAAGAATGCACTTCAATGCTTATTAGAAAGATGAGAACCTTACAATCAAATTCCATACCAAAAATAACTTGTGTTCTATGTATGTTGTTTACAATGGTAAAAGAACAAACTTAAGGAGCAAGGTGGACATCAGGATAGTCGAGCCCAGTGTGTCTTCACATAATACAGCAGTTCTGTTGGGACTCAAGCATCTCCGGTGATCTGTAAACCATAAGAAGAAAAACTGCTCAATCACAATTAAAGATACTGATAAACATCAAACAGTTGAGGGGTTTCATTTCCATGCAGATGCAGTGATAAAACATGTAAACAAAAATGTCTTCAAATGAAAAAGAGGGCCCATTTCCAAGAAACATGTGTGTGTTTGCACCAAAGATTCAGATATCATCAGAACGATGGTGGACAGACTGAGGAATTCTCCCTATCTTCTAACATATGCCATCAATTTTGTTCTTCCTTTACAATGTAGCACAAGGTTCTTTAGGCAGCTGTTTTTGCTTTTGAAGCTGGGAGAGTTGTTACATGGGATACAGTCCAAAGAAAATTTTGAACTTTATAACGTAGCTCTCTATAGGAGACGGAAGAGAATGGGTGGTCGAGAAGTGTACATGCTTGCAGTTAAGGTTAAGGCAAATCAGCAAAAGAATCCTTATAAAAATCTGCACGATTTCATATTTCAAAGCTGAAGGTATTAAGTACATCCATTAACATCCTAGTTGTAAATTGCAACGGTTGTCCAACAATCAAAATACTGTTTTCCTCGTCTGTATTGTTTCATTAACTTGCCTCAATAGGTTTTCCCTGTAAATAGTACTCCCTTTGTCCTAATTTATGTGACACCCTTTGACTAAGCACAAAGTTCAAGAAAAGAAGACTTCCAAAATTTGTGGTATAAAACAAAGCTTAGTCATTTGTGTGGCTACAAATTATTTCATTAAGGGTAATTGGGGAATTTTAAAGTTAAGTTGTTTCTAATTATAGAAAGGTGACATTCTTTTTGGGACGGACTAAAAAAGAAAGAGTGTCCCATAAGATTAACAGAAATCTTATGGTGGTTTAATCTGAGAGTTGGCTCACATAAAGCAGTATTAACAGTAACAAGAAAAAAAGATATCTTGATCAGACTGCAGTTGAGTTTTGTAGGAGTGGTCCGTTTAGTCAAAAAGTTTGAGTTAAGAGGTAGAACTTTCAGGCCTTGATATGATCCTATCATAAGGTAACACAGTTGACACACATAATCTGCGTTTATTTCCTAATATGGATTACAAAAGATACTTGCATGCTTTGAGTCCATCATCTTTAGGCAAATATGTATAAACCAAAACCTTAATCCAGGTAAAACAAGGAAAAGGGGATGATTCCAGCATTTAACTACTAACAATAAATCAACACCCAGACAACTTAATTTGAATGAAATTCTGAAGATGCTGGAGCACTTACAGTTGTCCAAGAGTTGATATATCAAAGTCTGGAGCAAGTTCTTGCACTATATCGTTTGGTGGTTGGCCACATTCTTGCATTTTCTGCATAAGCTCAACAATTTTGTTGAAGTTGCTTGGCTCAGTTTCATAGACTTTGTTTAGATCTCTGATAAGTTCATATTGGTGTCTGTAACGTTCATATTCTTCACTGCTTAACTTGGCTTTATTGTCTTCCAACCATTTTGGATATCTTTCTCCAATTTCTCTCATAGGGTCATGAAGAATTTCCTTTGAAAGAAGCTGCTGCATCATGGTCTCTACAATAGACTCCATGTCCTAGCAATTAGTCAATCAAAATAGTTAGAAATCCATTCCAAACAAGTGAGAAGAAGCAACATATAAGAATAATATATGCACTAGAGTGTATGCCTAGTCCCTACATGGACATTCTGGATGATTGTAGAAAATGAACAGAAAACAAAGGAATTGAAAATTAGGAGCTATTCACTACGACATTTCATTTGTACTTTTTGGTGTACAGAAGATATCTCTTTATGTATTAGATAGTATGATGGACTTTTTAAAAGGCTTAGTAAAATAGTCGTGTTGTGTATCTGAGGTACAATTGATAGAATGATTTTGACTTATTAACAACAACAACAAACCCAGTGAAATCCCACTAAGTGGAGTCTGGGGAGGATATAGTGTATTCAGACCTTACCACTACCTTGTGGAGATAGAGAGGCGATTTCGACTTATTAAGAGAAAAGAAAAGGAGAATAAGACAACAGGAATTGCTTTCAAACTATAGGTAACCAAAACTTCAATGCAAATCCAATGAACACCTTTCATGGCTGATAGACAAAGAAACCTATCTCAAGCCAATAGTGCAGATTCCAAACCATATAACACCTTAATCCACAAGTGCACATCAACAAGTTAACTCTTTCTAGCCTCCCAGTCAATTAGTACAAAACTATTGAGTCTTTTTAATTTCTCATTCAATGCATTCAAATGTTTCATCATGTTCAATATTGTCCACCTCTATTTTCCAATATTGTCCCCCACTCCAACCAATGAGAAAGCTATCTCAGCACTTTGCTCTTAACAGTTCTACGTTGTTCTTATCTGATCCATAACTGTACTTCATTCACATTATTAAATAGGAGGAATCAAGAAGATGAAACAGAGCATCTAGCCAAAGTTGAATGTTAATAACCAAAGCAGCTTCCTTATCAGAAAAAAAAAAGCTAGCCGAACAGCTAGAAATTGAAAAGTAAAGTAGTATATAAATCATGGTGAAATCCAAATCCTAAGCAGAGAAATTCCAAAGTAGAGGGAACAGGACCTAAGAATGTAACAGGCTTTGAAAGGGGCACATTCTGGATAGGTTCCTCCAGTGGGTCTTTAGAAGGGTGGCAGCTCTCTACTTTGGAGGATTCAGTCAAGACAAACAATTTAATGAAATTCAGACTTCGGAACCAGAAGTTTCATTCAGTTTCCTTAGTCCACTGATCTACATATGCATTTTTATTTCATTTTTTATAATGACGGATTAACATATGCGATTCGCACTGATTTATACAGCTTATATGTTGGTCCAAACATACTAAACAGGCCAACTGAACACAAGACTACAACAATTTCCACAATCTGCAGAATGTTTAAAATCATTGGAAAGCCTTGAGATCTTATATCAATTCATTACCAAAAGTTTCCCATGCATAGAAGCAATCATTTAGTCAACTGAAAATATTAATTATGTTTATAATGAAGCAAAATGCTTTCTATTAACTATATCAATATATTAACATCCTCTTTTCTCATCACCCCCTTCCCTTTCCCAAACATCCAGTATGTATGAGAACCAAATGTCTCATCATTACACATTTTTTTCTGAAAGGGACTTCACACTCAACTATGAAGCTTCATAAGAGATGTATATTTTGCAGTTTCAATATTCACTGTTCAATACAACAACATACCCAGTATAATCCCACAAAGTGGGGCACTGTTCATTAGAAAAAAAATTAGAGAAAAAAGCAACAAGCGTAAACATTCAAATAGCATAAGAAATATACCTGAGAACCAGCCAGCTCCTCAAACTGCTTGACCCAATCCTCCATCATTGGATCACTTCCAAAGTTCTCCACACCGGGTCTCGCCCCTGCCACTGATTCCAATCCTTTAACAGCCTCTCTTGTCTGCTCTCTAAGCTTATCAAGAGCTTCCGAGACATGCGAGTCCTTCACCTCCTTGGCAGCCTTTTGCTTCCCCTTCTTCTTAGCTTTCAAATCAGGCAACGACAGCCCAAGCCCTTGAACCTCACTAGGCATGCAAGAACTCTCTTTCTTGCCCTCTCCATCCCCATTTCTACAATCAAAATCAACCCTTTTCAATCACAACTCAAAACTCAAACCCCATTAGCTAAAACAGAAGTAAAGATTTACATGCCATAGGAGAAGGCAGAAAAAACCTTTGAGAAGCAGAAGTGAGATTGAGGCTCTGAAAATCATCCAAAGCACCTAAAAATAATGAATTTCCAATCAAAATTCAATTCAAATTGACCTACATCTTCTCCTCAAATTCAAACACTTATCCTATAACTGCTGCTTTCGGTGTTTTATTTTTTGAAAAAACATTAATATCAAACACTGTGTTCACTCCAAAACAACTGACTCTATATGCAAGAAACAGGTTAATAGAAAGAAATTGGTCGAAATGGGTAAAAGGGTGTTGCTACTTACTGTCAAGAAGTTGGTCTAAATCATCAGAGTGGTCAGTAGCCATGGATTCCTCTACGTTCTCTGTCTCCTCTATTGCCAAAATCCAATCTTTTTTAATCAAAGATAGAAAAAAAATTGAGATTTAATTTATATAGCAATAAGGTATAATGACGTATATTTTGGCGGAAAACCCGACAAAGGGGTAGGGTTTTGCTCAGCAAAAATGAGATGATCATATTTTACCAAATAAAATATTAAGCATTAAAGTTAACGAATGAATGTTATATACGGTAAACCAGAGGTCTCGAGTTCAAGAAGGCTTATGGTGGAAGGATGAGTATTTTTTTATTCTTAACTAGAGATCTTGAGTTCGAGAAGATATGGAATTGTTTTTATTAGAGTGCGCATTATCTTATAAGATTTCACCAAATTTAATTGAACTTCAATATGAGTAAGAAAATCGAAAATATATATATAATTGTTCTCATTGTAGAAATTAATTTACAAAAATTATTTTATTCTTAGTAATTGTTCTTGAAGACTACAAACACCTTTATCGTAACACATAAATAGAGTAAATATTCAATAAAGAGAAATTATATTTTAAGACATAAATAAACTTAAAATAATTGAGTGCTCCTCTTAATTAATATTTTCAGAGGACATGTAAAAATTAAAAACACTAAAAGTATTCTGGGACGGGGAGAGTAACATAATTCGATCAATTTATACCTAATAAAGTATTATACATATAAAGATGTTCGATACACCTTAACTAATTTTACCAAATACCAACACATAATATATTGAATAACTGTGTCTACGAAAACTTAAACATATAGAAAAATAAAGCAATTTGTGTTTTTTCTCCTATCCTCATTATCTAAGTGATCATTACTGCTTATCTGAACTAATGATACTGAAAATATTTTTTAGCACTTGATTATGCTTGAACTGAGAACTAAATGACTACATAAACTTCTTTCTTGATGTTTCCTTTACGCTTTTTAAAATTGCCTGTATTTTCGAAATCAAACATCTTCTTTTTCAAGAGAAGAGTGAGATTTTATTTTATTTCTTTCTTTACATAAACTTCTTTCTTGATATTTCCCTTACGCTTAAAGTGAAGTATTACCTTATCATCAAAATTATCCGTTCTCTTATTTTTTCTCAGTGATATATTTACTCATAAACACAAAAGAAATACTGATGAGATGCCTTGTATAGTCAAATCTTTGTTACAACTTATAATAACATTTCACTATAATAGCTTAATCTTTTCAAAATCAAATTCTTATGTTTTATTTTACTCTCTATAATAATATTCTACCTGTAACAAAGTAGTGACATTCCGTATGGTGTTACATCCTTTGTCAAATTACCTCTATATATCAGTCATACTAGAAAATTGTGTAATAATTATTTGTTAAAAAATTTATGATAATTATCATTAATAACATATACACATAGTAAATTTTGAGTCTGAATGTCTAAATGAAAAAACTATATTTAAATGGCATATGTCAATTATAGTCATAACTTCACAAGAAAAACTACCGGTGTTTGCCCTTTCACATTCATATTCTTTCAAATTTTTTTGGTTAAATTGGTTAACAAATACATTCTTTCTTCTTGGTACACAAAAGTATTAAACTATTTTTTTGTTTATAACAGCTAAATGAAATCTAAACATCAAACTACACCTTAATTCTTCTCTAAGCATTTTCACTACCAAGGAGCCAGACAATAACAGTAACAGTAACTACTACGTTCTCAGACTTGAGACTGGGAAAATTACCAGCTGGCTTAACAATTGTAACTTTCTGAACTATCCCCGTGTGTGAAAGGGGGAGAAGAAAACAAGCCAAAGCTCGCGCCTAACACTGAGTCATATATGTAATTTTCACCATCTGATCAGAGGTGGATTTTTTAAAGTAGGAAGCCAACAACATCAACTGCAAATGGACCGTCATCACCTGCTGCTAACCTGCATTTACATGATCAGATGTAGTAGTCACCCAGATTATTCACAGATTGGGCGTCATTTCTCTGCGCACTGCAGGTATAGTTGTTACCTTTCTTCCATATCAATTCAAACTGACTCCTGCAATGCATTCTAGTGGTCAATATTCAGGAAATTCTTACTTGAGGGTTGAAATTTTTTGCTAAGAATCAGAAACCACACCTGTTGCAGAAGGCACAGCATTTTCATTTTGAGGAAGAAGAGAAGCACCAGCAATGGGATCTGAAGCTTGAGCACCATTCAAAACTTGTTGAGCACCCTGTGAATGGTGTAGGGAATTTGTGACGGGATTAGGCGGATAAATTGCTTGAAGTCCTGCTTGTCCATATATAGGGTGGTGACCTTCAACACACTTGAGCGCTGACTTGTGCTGTCTACCCAAAAGATGTTGTCTCAGAATCTCCCGTGTATCACATTGCACATTACACAGGCCACACATCAAAGGAATTACAACATTAGAATTGGAAGGCTCAATCGCCAGCCTCCTTGCTTTAGAAGCTTTATTTTTCTTCCTTCCACCAACTAACTTCTTACGTTTCACACCAGACCTCTGATTTCCAGATTGATTCATCATAGGCTCCTTTTCCGGTGAATCTCGATTTGCATCGTTAGGTCGATCAGCTTGTTGTGCATTATTGATTTTCTGTTCAGTTACTAATTTATTTTCAGAAGATGAAGTGTCTAAAGGAATATTTTGCGGTGGATTCTGCTGAGTCTCTTCTTCCACAAGCAAGTTATCAGGCTTCATGTCTGTTAAAGGAATATTTTGTGGTGGATTCTGCTTTGTCTCTTCTTCAACAAGTAAGTCATCAGGCTTCATGGCTGTTAAAGGAATATTTTGTGGTGGATTCTGCTGAGTCCCTTCTTCCACAACCAAGTTATCAGGCTTCATGTCGGTTAAAGGAATATTTTGTGGTGGATTCTGCTTTGTCTCTTCTTCAACAAGCAAGTCATCAGGCTTCATGGCTGTTAAAGGAATATTTTGTGGCGACTTCTGCTTAATCTCTTCTTCCACAAGCAAGTCATCAGGCTTCATGGCAGTTAAAGGAATATTTTGTGGTACATTCTGCTTAGTCTCTTCTTCCACAAGCAAGTTATCAGGCTTCATGGCTGTTCCTGATTCTAAATCACCAGAAGGTTTCTGCACATTCTCGACATCACTAACAGTTCTGTTTTCATTTGCTTCCAATTTTTCCAAGTTCCTTTTGTGCCGCTTTCCATTCAAGTGCATCTTAAGGATGCCCAAACAACCGCAATCAACATTGCACAGATCACACCTACCGACTCCAGCAGAATTGCTAACTTTATCCCCCCTCCTATCACCATCTTTACTCTGACCATCACCCCTCCTTCTATCACCACCTTTGCTCTGACCATCACCCCTCCTTCTATCACCACCTTTGCTCTGACCATCACCCCTCCTTCTATCACAACCTTTGCTCTGACCATCACCCCTCCTTCTATCACCATCTTTGCTCTGACCACCACCCCTCCTTCTATCACCACCCATCCTTCTACCACCACCCTTATCTAATGATTGACCAACCTGCAGAAGTAGCCTCATGTGAACATTCAAGACTTCAACAGCCAGTTCCAACAAAATGGATTATTAAAAATGGAGGAAATGGGAATGTAGCTAGATCTGCAAAAAATCTAATGGCAGTGTGATTATATATCATATCACACAAACCAGAAAACTTTACAGCCTCACCCCTGGCCTTGTCTACATTGCTAAATAGTTACTCCATCGTTGCACATTTAATCAAAGTTTTGACAAGATAAGACAAAATTAATTGTTAGCATTATGGTCATGATAAGAAGAATAAAGCAGACTCAAAATGAAAAAAAGATTGACCATTTGGTAGAATAGGTAGCAGCTCAATGTATATGCCTATATGGATGGGTTCTGGTAAATGGAAAACATTTATCTCATAATATTAAGTTTTAGCAGAACAGTATGATGGCAATAAGTATGATTTAAATGTGTATCACATGGATCTATTTCATTTCTGTCTGAGCTAAGCCTGCCAAACATTTTTTTACTTCCATGAAGAAACTCTCTCCACATTCTTGGCCCTTCTTCTCCTTGCTCAAGGTTGAATCTGAACTAACCTTTAACCGTTCCAAGCAACAGCAAGAATAGGCTACTCGAATAACAACTACCAGTTTTTATCTTCTTCTACCTCACCGACACTTAAATTTCACCATTTTGACTGGCATAATAATCTCAAAACAGCTGAATTTAGAAAGTGTATTTTCAAAGTATAAAGTTTCCACGGCACTTTCACCTCCACAAGCACAGCCAACCATTATAGAAGATATTGAGACATTGTCACATCTCAACAAATGATTAGATGTTGCCACATCTATATGAATAGGGAATGTTCTTTCCGTTCTCAGACTCATGAATCACATGATATTCTATCACGAACCAAAGACGACACCCAATCTTGTAGAAGGAAGAAAATCCAATAACACAACCAGTAGCATTGCAAATGCTGTATGTACAAGGGCGGATGACTGGTCTACTTGAAACTTTAGTAAAACAGATTTTAGGTTAAGCTAATCTCTAAAAGCAAATGGGCATGGTCTACAAGGAGCTTCTTCTATCATAATCCCTTCTAATGAATTCTTTTAGCACCCTATTCTTTTCAACAACTAGAGCTCGACCTGAAGTAATATAATTGCCGACTAATAGAATACTTCACATGACTTTTGAGTACAAAGGTCACAAGTTGCAGACATACCAACAGTTGTGTTAGAAAACTCAATACATCAGAAAGCCAAAACAACCCACATGATTACTCCAACAGCTATTGGCATGCTCATCAACACTTGACAGATAGACTCCTACCTAGGAAGACGGTCTGGTACATTTTCTCACTCCTTCCCCCCTAACTCCATCCCTCATGGTGTCCAACACTCGTCATGCTTTCTAGGCCATTGTCCTCAATCTATTAGTAATCGAAGATAACTACTTACAGAAGTCCAAAATTTCAGTTGCTCAGTCATACAAAGGCACTTAAGAAAGATTCGATAAGAACTTCAACAATGCAAAAAGGAACGACAATTTCTCTATAATTCATGCAGGAAAAGAACTTGTGAATAATTCAAGCACACATTCTGCAAAATCCTCTACACATGGTGGATAATAAGTTCTGTAAAACCTGAAAACCACTCTAAAATCAAGATATAATCGTCATGAAGTAAGAGAAATGAAATTCACATATAAGTCACTGTTGTCAAAGGCTCCGTTGAGGTGCGCTTAATCCAAAAACTAGGTGCAAAATAGGTTTTGTGCTTCACCTCGTCTAAGCTGTGCTTTACTGCAGGCACTAAGACACACACCTCATTGTTCGTGAGCTCTGCCTAGAAGACAGACCCACCAAATAAAATCATTTCACCTAATTGTAACTTTTTCTATTTGGTTTTCTACATAATTGTGGTTTGGGCTTATAGTTATTTTTCTTGAACTACCTATATTCTTGCGCTTTTATTCACTAAAGGTCATTCTTTATAATTGCATTTTCACATAAAGCCTTTAGCTTTGCGGCTTTGATAACACTGATATAAGTTATAACATAGTTCAGAAAAAGGAAAAAAAACTGATTGCTCAAAACGCGAAGACGAAATACTTCTTACTTGACAGAGACGACTTACATGAGAATGCAATCCAGATGGCCCCGCCCCATTTCCAGGAAATGCACCAGATCCCAGACCCGGACCCGTATAGGCACCCGGTCCTCCAATCACGGGTCCGAACCCTTGAGCCTGGGGGTACCAACTCTGGCCGTGCAATCCACCCTTGGCTGTCAGCCTTTCCGCTGCACCCACGGAACCAGCTAACTGGTTCAACTGTGCCAACGCTGCCACCGGATTCATCCCTAGCCCAACCCCGTCTGTCCTTTGGGGCAAGTGATAACCATTCTGCTGATTCGGTAACTGAAAGTGCGGTTGCCCATGTGATGCCGAAGAGGGTTGAATTGAAACCCCTGGCGGATGAATTGGGGGTTCTTGATGATTCCATTGTTGATGGGCTTGTGGGTGTTGCGGTGGATATGAATTTGAATAATTGGGAGGGTAATACGATGAATATTGTTGTTGGGGTTGTTGATGATGATACTGCGGCAGCGGCTGCTGTTGTTGATGATGATATATCTGCGGCTGTTGTTGTTGATGTGGGTCTTGATAATTGGAGTAATATGATTGACGATCATAGGCTTGAAAACGAGATGGGTTGTAGGATTGTTGTTGGGATGCAGGATAAGAAGGATATTGGTTTTGCTGAGATGAAGAAGAAGAAGAATCCATGGAGCTTTAGGGTTTATTTGCTTGCAGCTGTTATGAATTTTATCTATCAACCAAGAAAGACTGAGAAAATGATTTCTAAATCTGAATTCAAATTCCGGAATACTAAATAATCAAGAAAACAAACGGACCACTAAAAAATCATAGAGAGAAAAAAACCTAAAATCGTCCCTTAAGTTTACGCTCTCAAGCAAAATCGTCCCTATTATTATCATATAAAGCACAGGTAGTCCTTTGATATGCATATAATTCATATACACATGGCAAATGGTGTGAAATACATATGTTCTATGTCAAGTCGCGTGAGATTTGCTACGTAGAACATGTATGTCTACTTGTTAAATTTTATGATAATTTATGTGTAAACTACATATGTAGATTCCTTAGCTATATTTGTAGCCAATTGTGTTTAGGAGATTGCTTATGAATGTAGGTACCTTACTATTTTTTGCATACTTAAAGGGCCGTTTGTGCTTCATATGATTTAGAAAAGAAATGGACTTTGATTTAGAGCCCAAACTTAAAGGGACATTTTTGAGTTTTTTTTTCTCAATCTAGGACATGTCTTCTCTTTAACTTCACCAACCAAGGAGGAAAACATAAAACTTCAGCTATATATATTTATGAAGCTTGTCTAATTTATTTTTTTAAGGCATGATAGTTTAAGACTTCCTAAACTCTATCGTTTATTTGGTGCATACCTAAATTTATTTCTATCCTAATTATTACTCTTTAAATTTGGCATTTTGATAGCTTTCCCCTTTAAATGATGACATAACAAAGAGGAATGGTGTGTGATGGTGTGAGGTTCGATAGAAAATTGACAAATTAATTTTCAAATCAAATATTTTTCAACAGTTAATTGTCATATAGATATATAATGATTTATTTGTTTTTAAGTGTATTTCTTTTTTACTTCTTCTTAATCAGAGACAGGTCTATGTGAAGGATAGGAGAGGTGTACATGCATTCGTTGACTTTTAAAAAAATCGATATAAATATGTGTGTAAATATCTTGACAATCTTGTGATTGTCAAGACTCAAAGATAGTTGGCACAATCTCTTAGCTTCAATATAATTCGGATTATCACTCTTTGGCACTCTTGTGATTTATTGGTCACCATTTACACCCCTTAGGTCCAGGACCTCCTAGCCCTCTACCATGCCAAGTTGCCAACACTCTGAATTGTTGCCTCAAGTATTGATCAATCTATTTATTAAATTAGAAAAAGGATAGAGAGAGGCGAGCGAGATTTAAAGAGGCGACAAAGATATAAGTGTATTAAATATATATCTGATCTGTAATTGTATCACAAATACATTGATTTGTATCATTGAATACAATTGTATAAAAAATTATTGTATTGTTGATATAAATTAAGTGTATTGATGAATTTGCTTAACAAATACAATTTGTATCAACGAGTATTATTGTACTAAGGAATATAATTGTATTAGGTTCAAGTGTATTAACGAATATAATTAGATCAATATTGTATATCTTAACAAATTGTATTTATATTATGTGTTGTATTCATTTGTTGTCTTGTGTTTTTTGTATTTATGTCTTACGGTGTGTGTTTGTATGCATATTTGTCGCCTTATGTGTTTGTATTTATATTTGAATATGTTACCATTTGTGTCTTGGAAACATTACTGACCATTTATATTTATATGACTGAAATATATAATTTGTATTTTGAATCATAGACAAGGATTTGTATCATTGAAATATCGCATTAGTATTTTGTATCACTGAAAAGAACTTGTATAATTGACAGTTACTATTTGTATTTATATCATTGCACATAGGGGTGTTCATGGTTCGATTTGGATCGATTATTGATTAAAATCAAAATTAAATTAATTTAGTCAGTTTTAAAATTTCTAAAACCAAACTAAATCAAATAAAAAATGTAACCCTCGGTTTGGTTCGGGTTTTTTATTTATTTTTTATTTGAAAGTGATAAATTAAATTTGTTGAGAGTATACGCATATTGTTAGACACAAACATCTAATACATGAACAATCTACATATAAGTTATTATGGATTCAATTAAGTAATACTAGAGTTATTATTACACAAATAAAATAAAGTGATTCAATTAAGAGAAAGTGTGACTATCTAATGTGGCGTAGGGTAGGTAAAGATTAAAGTAATAGATTTTGATGGACTTGGTCTTAGGGTTTTAATAGTTGGGTTAAAATTTAGGTGTTGGGCTTGAGAAAATGGTAAAGTTAAAATTTAAGTTAACTAAACTTTAACAAAATATTTATATTTTATTTATGAATAATATATAAATAATTACAAAATTTATATATATAATTTGCCGGTTCGATTTGGTTGTTTTGCGGTTTTATTTTAGTAAAATCAAAACCAAACTAAACAGTATCGATTTTTAAAATTTAAAACTAAGCCTAACCAAACCACACCAAATATCAATTTTTAAATCGATTTAGTTCGGATTGCGGTTCAAAATAATTTTTTAACCATAACCATAAACAACCATAATCGCCCATTATTTGTATTTATATGAACAAATACATATGTGACTTAATTATATTTTGTCAACTACAGAGAAAGAGAGAGGAGAGGCGGGGGTAGGGGAGAGAGGAGAGAAAAATTTGTTATTATTCTAACTATAGTTATATATGAGTTATAACACCAAATTTGGTGTGTGTGTGAGAGAGATATCTGGTCGTTTGGTGTGAAGGATAACATCAAATAATTTTGAGATTAAATTATAGTGCCACTTAATTTGTTGTTTGGTTGGCAAGTCCAAGAGAACTTATCCCGAGATTAATAATTAGTACCGGGATAAGTTATTCCTCCTCTTGGGTGGTAAAGTAATCTCGGGATAACTTATCTCAGGAAAAAATAGGTAACTGACAAAGATATCACTTTAAACCCTTTTTATGCATTACTTTTCATGAAGGACATTTTTATACATAAATAACATGTTCTTAAAATTTATGTAATGCGTATTATTTTGAATACAACAAATCAAACACTCAATAAGAAAGAGTCCGGCACCAAAACAAAACTTTTTGAACCCTAAACACCAAATGGGACCCTCTCTAAAAACACAAACCAAAACAGATAGTTCACCAATTTATGGGCGAACTACAACTATCATCTTTTAACGTCGTGGTCTCATTAACTCCAAATTCATCCAAATTAATATTACACAAACCTTAAAGATAGTTCGCCCACAATTTTTTTTAATAACTCCTCACCTGAATATATATCTCTTTCTCAATAAAAATATAAATACATCATATTTTCTAATAAACGTATATCTACTCTAAATTATAAAATTAAAAGATATATTTACCCTTACAAAATTAGCTAGAGAGTGAGTCTAGCTTAGGTTCCCGTGCATCGTATAATTGTCAAACTAGCAGCCATTCTTCGGAGTCATTGGAAAATGAATGCAAGGAATAAAAGGTGATGCTTATTCGTGAAAGGAGTTTTCGTTGGTGACCAACAAAAGCACTTTGAATACTTATAGGAATTCAAGGGCGGAGAGTGTTCATCTGAACTTTTTTAATAAAAAATTATGTACGTTAATTTTATTTTTTATGGATATATTTTATCTAAACACAAGTCTAGATATTGACTTATGATATAGAAATTCAAAATTTATCTGAGATTTCAAGTTCTAATCTCAAACACTATATTTTTATTTTTCAAATCTTTAATAAAAATCTTAGATCCATCCGTCAATATATTGTTCTAAAATTAATTCATCCACATATTCACTTATAACTCAACCCAACCTTTTAATTAAGGGAGAAAATATAACGTCCATCGTGCCGCACTTGTTGATAGTGAATAGTGATTCTACTAGTCTAACCATTAATTAAGATTAAGTGTTTGTCATAATCGATGTTGTTTAATTTAATGAACTTGCTAATTGAACTAACTCTTTTATACTTGGTCAACCACTGTGTTTCACAATTCAAAAAGCAAGGCGTGCCATAAATTTTGAGAGCTTGTAAGCTGGTTTGACATCACGTCTTTTGTGACCCCAATGTTTTGTTTCATCAATTTTCATATTCTTTCAGTCATTGACGGCGCAACAACAATCACACCATATTTTGATTTTTTCCTTGTTTTTTTTTAAGAAAATTATTTTTATATATATCAAATTTAAAATTCTAAATTACGTAAATGAGAATTTATGGATTTGAGACAGCGAGTAGTTGGATCTTAGCAAGTCAAATGAAATGGACATATGCGTAGCTGGCTTTGGCATGCGACGTGATATCATCAAAGTTTCTTCTTACAGTCGGCGCGGCTAAACGTAAAAAAACATTAATTTATTTTTAAAAAAGATGAAAAATGGAGTGGGGGAAATCGAAAAGAGATTATAAAGACGGAGAATCGAATTTTATCAAACAAATTAAAGGTTTAAGTAGCCACTAGATAAGATTTCCTATGGCGATTTATGTTTAATAATCATTTTTAAGATGCACGTAAATAAATTACAAAGATATTCTTTAAGAAAATCATACTTCCTTTATTCCTAATTACTGGTTCATTTTTTCTTTTTTATTTGTCCTTAATTACTTGTCCATTTTGACAAATCAAGAAATGACAATTTTTTTTACCTATTATATCCTCAATTAATTACTTTGAAAAAAGTAGAATTTCTTAAAAATCTTAAGTTTTTAATTCATCCACTTCATAATTAATAGGGGTAAAATGATAAACTCACTATGTCAATCATTATTTTTTTAATAGATATGTCAATTCAAAAGTGGATAAGTGATTAAAAATAGAGGGAGTACGATTATAAGTGTTGGTCGAGTTGATAAATCTAAGTGTGTGGGTGCTAGAAGTCCCGTAACAACATTGGATGGTGCAATTGATTTTTATTTTTTTTTGTGTTTTGGGCTATTATCACTTTATGAACTATAATTGAGTTGAGATTTTTATATTATATTATTCACATTTCAGTTGACAAATTTAAAGTGTATAGTAAAGCGTTAGAGTCCTCACATCAACGTAGGATAATGCACTTGGATTATTTTCACATCATAAACTAGTTTTGGATAGATTCGATTTTAATTTCTTTATCACAACTAATATCATAAATTTGTATGGTTGTACACAAATAAATAATGTCTTTATTCACATTTTTATTTGTTTATTTTGAACTTGTATATCCTTTAAGAAATAATAATTGATTTGAACATTTTAACCATAGTATCATTTAGTATTAGATCTTGAAAAATAAATAATTAATAATCCTAATTATAAGAATAAACATGTAGAAAAATAATTATTTTTTCTTGATAAGTTAGTAGATATTTCCTTTTCTTTACTCCTAAGTCCTAACTTTGCATCTCCTCCTTCATCCCCCACTCCCAACCCAAAAAAGGGACATAAATTATGTTGAAAGAAAATTCTTGAAGGATGGGAGCATCAATTTGGCTTTTACTTTCATTTTCTTTTATATTAAGCAATGTTTACTCCTATATAATCTAGAAAACAGAAAAGTAAATATATATACCAATAAAATAAATAAAGTTGACCAAGAAGATAAAAACAAATTTAAAGAAGTTGACCAGCTTCAACGAAGCTTTATCAATTACCGCTGGCTTTACAACAAATCAACTACTCCGTAACAATTTATTGACTAGTTGTCTTTAATCTAATCTTTATACAAAGCCAGCCTCATGTTTCTTTATAGTCAAATAAATTTAAGTCCTATAAATTATTTATAGGATAATTAACTCATCAACTTAAAGTCTAAATGAAAGTACCATTTTAATTTTTCTCTCTCTATATATATATATTCAAAATTTTACTAAATATATAGTATAATATTTAGCTCGAAACTTAATCAATTGGTTTGGTTACAAGTTACGTATTTGAGTCGCGAGTTCAAGTTAATTAGTGGCCTAAAGTCAAAAATAAATTGGAGGCTTAAATTTTAAATAATTTTTTATTTTTTATTTTTGAGATGCAAAGTTATTTTTTTCTTTTTATTGAAAAAACTTTATTTTTGATACTTATATATATTATTTTTTTAAAAAAAATTGTGATCTTAAACATGTCAGGTGGAACCATGGAAAAAAAGAAACATTCTTTAATGTTTCGAAACAAACTAAAAAAAGACAAATAAAATGAAAGACACGATACAATTTATTTATTTATTGTTAGAAGAGACTTATAATAATTCTACTACTACTAAAAAATGGGGTCCCTCAAATTTGAAGGCCTAAGACAGTTGCCATTTTTAAAGGCATTGAGCCGTCCCTGAATTTAATGTTTCGCGATCGAACTTTGTTATATAGTTATTTGTTGTAATAACATTTAAGTACAATAATAATTTGATTTTTTACTAAATCGACTTTTAATGTTATGTTTTACTCCTATATAATATCATTCATTCTGTAATAGCAATGACATCCATTATAGCGGTAAATTCTCATAATATTTTGTAAGAAATATATTACGTATAAAAATAAAGCAGTAAAAGAGCTTCAATTTACACTCTGTTTGGATCATTGTTACCCATTGTTTCATAATGTATTATATTGTATTGTATTCTATTGTACTGTATTGTATGGTAGATATAATGTTTGGCTAGACTGTATTGTTTGTTGTTGTTTAATAATATTTTTATTGTTTGATTTGAATGTATTGTAATTTATAAATTTACTAAAATATCCTTAATTATTTTAGGTAGGAGGTTTGACTAGAATTAAATAATATAAGGTAAAGGGTAAAATAGTGTTATGAAATATTATGTAAAGATATAATTGGAAAAAGAAATTAAGTAACAATGAGAACACACCAAATTGATTGTTCCATAAAATAGAGATTTCCATTGTTATGTAACAACGAAATTTAACAATACAATACAATACATTTTAAGTAACAATCAAAACAAACATTATAGATATAATAACGATATAATACAATATAATGGATAACAATGATCCAAACAGAGTGTTAACGATCGATCATCGAATTAGCATGTAGTACATAGTACAAACAGGAAAAAAACAACAACAAAAAGTAATTTTAAATAAACTTTAGCACGTACCATCAAAACTTCGTTACAACAGCTATTTGTTGTGACAATATTTAAGTACTATAATAATTTAATTTTCTCTTAAACAGACCGTAATGACATTACTTCTCTATAATAGTAGAGACATTATATTTGTTATAACGGTACACTCTTTGTGATATCCTTTAAAAGAATGAAATAAAATATCAAATAATTTATGGAAAACGTCATTAAAGTCATGCATATTGTAATTTCAAATATAAATATCTAAAAGAAATATATATACATTTAATGATGTCGATTAGTTATAGTCATAACATTACAAGAATATGTTACTCGTGTTTACTCTTCTTTTATATTCATACTCTTTCTGGCTTTTTAATTAAATTAATTGACAAATACGTTCATTCGTTTTGATATACAAAATTATTAAACTATTCTTTTACACATTTTTAATTATAACATCTGAATAAGATCTAATACATTGAATGGTATCTCCCCAATGCAACAATAATAAAATTTTCAGACTAAAATTATCACTTTAACGGAGTTAGATGTCACATATTCCCTATAAAAAGTTAAGGCAAGAGTTGCATGTTCACTTGCTCCTCCTTTCCACTCACGATCACGAGTAGTTAAATTTAATTTAATCTACATTTTTGTCCGCTCCATTAAAAATTAAATAACAACTTTTACCAAAATAAATTTAGTGAAAATTTTAAAAATTCTAGGCTCATAAAAGAGTTCAAATGTTATTCACGCAATGTAATAATTTCAGATTATTTAAAATTTTAAAATATTTATATTATATTATATTCCAGTAGTTGTTTACCTTAAGTTTCGGTACAATTTTTTTAACAGTTTGATATTATTTGACAAATTGTAATATGTAATTCACCATCTTTGAACCAGTTCCAACATATTATAGATTTATCTTTTTTGAGTTACCATCACACACATAGAGTAAGCCTTTATTTGCAATCATGCTTAAGTAATGTAATTTAATTATATTTTAAGCAACTTGATTCTGTAAACAATTTTAGCACTAGTACTAGTGGATTAAAAAAAAAAATACTTCATCCTACTAAATTTATGTGTTTTTTTTTAATAATTGAAAGTCAATTTAATTAATTTTTAATGCTTGATTAAATTAGATCAATTTAATATTAGAACTAAAAATATTTTAAAATTATATAAAAATACTATAGATTGTAATTTTCTCATAACAACAACAACAACATACTCTAAATAATCTTACAAAATGGGATCTTCGGAGGATACAATGTATGCATATTTTATTTCTACCTTAGAGAGAGATAGAAAGACTGGTTCTGATAGACCTTTAACTAAAAAAAAAAATAATCCAAAGTAGTCCAGAAAAAGAAGTAATAGGAGTATTAGAAATAACATATAGAAACATGAATGATATAATAGTCGAAGTACAAGACAACAAATAATAACATAAATCGAAAGACCAAAATTTATAGGAGCAAGACCATAATAAATCAACACAATGCTACCTACTAACCCTATATTATAAGTCATGTCTTCTGCAACTTCATATCTAAGACCATGTCCTCGATAAATTGGATATGTATCATGTCATGTCTAATCACTTTTCCGCAATACTTCTCCAGTTTGCCTCTACCGCTCCTAAAATCATTCATAGTCATTCGCTCACACCTCCACATTAGGGCATCCAGACATCTCCTCTCACGTGCTCGAACCATCTCCATCTCACTTCTACCATTTTTTCCTCTATCGAAGTCACTTCCACCTTGTCTCGGATATCCTCATTTTCAATTTTATCTTTTCTAGAATGTCTGCACATCCATCACAACATTCTCAATTCTGCAACTCTCAACCTCTGAAAGTGACACTTCTTAACCGACCAACTCTCTGGCTCTTACATTTTAAAATGTTAGTTAAAGTTCACATATTAAATTTCAAAAAACAAAAAAATGTACCGGAGGAAGTATATAAAAATTTGGAGATAAAACATGAGATTATTTCACTACACATTTGGTTATACCTATAAGTTAGTTCCAGAATACATTTTGTACTAAAATAATGGAATTAATTATACGGAATGTCCTTATTTATTCCGTCCTAATAACCAAAGACTCCCAAACTTAATTTAGAATATCCCATTTTCAAACTAAATAATCCCATTATTATAATTCTGAGACTATAATTTGGTGTGATATTCAAAATCAAATTTAGTCAACTGATCCAAGTGAAATATCCAAAATTAAAATTTGAAATTAAATTTTAGTGTACATATTATGGATTGGTCAAGTAAAAAGTGATTGTAGTAATAAATTACTATTGAAAAAAGCAAATCACATCCAACTATTTATGGGTGATGGAAGAATGCTTGTCACCTACTTCTCCTCTTTAAAGCCTTTTATAAGTTCCCACTCCCACTCTACTTCCTCAACTCTCTCTTCCCCATTCAACCCAAGAGAGAGAGAAGAACTTAGAGAGAGAAAGCAACAGGTAATACCTAACATACACATCTACATGTATCTATCTATCTATGTTGTTATGAACACTTTAAGCTTTTGTTGTATATAGACAGAGTGGGTACCAACTACTGAAAGCTTAATTAATCTGTGATCGATCTGTGTTTGGTTTGTTGAACAATCAATGAGTATGGAGAAGCATAAATGTAAGCTCTGTTCAAGGAAATTCACAAGTGGTAAAGCTATGGGTGGTCACATGAGGTCCCATTTGAGGACTCTCCCACTTCCGCCAAAAACTCCGCCGCAGAAGCAGGATTCCGGTGGAGGCGGAGGCCGTAGCGAGTCAACTCTGTCGCTCTATTCGTTGAAAGAAGAAGAAGGGGAGGAAATCGGGGAAGAGAAACATTTGGGTTATGGGTTAAGAGAGAATCCGAAGAAGAGTTCAAGGATTGTAGATCCTGAGTTTATGGATGCTGGGTCAGTTGTACATGACAGGGATCAAAGTGAAACGGAGTCAACAAAGAAGCCGACTCGGAGGAGATCTAAGAGAACTCGAAGAATGTTTGTATCAGATGAAGCTGCTGTTGATGATCATCAAGAGGTGAAAAAGGAGAAATCAGCTGAATTTGAACCTGTAAGTTCGTTTTCCGATACTTCCCCTGAAGAAGACATTGCTGTTTGTCTAATGATGCTTTCTAAAGATGTCTGGAGAAATTCGAAATTTAGGGATCAAAATTCTAAAGTGAAGTACCAATGTGAGATTTGTAACAAAGTGTTGAAATCATCTCAAGCTTTAGGAAGTCACAAAACGATCCACAAGAAGAACAATTCTGAAGAACAGAACAAGGGTAAGTCGAGGGAATTGAGATTGAAGAATGTGGATGAGAAATTGCATGAATGTCCATTTTGTGGAAAAATATTTGGGTCAGGACAAGCACTTGGTGGACACAAAAGATCACATATATTGAGTTCATCAATCACTGCTTCTTCTTCATCAAAAGTTGGTGATAGCTTAATGGATTCAAGTTCTGCTAAATTCCCGTATGGGTTTATAGATCTTAACATGCCTGCTCCAATGGAAGATGAAGATTTTAGCCATTAGAAAAGCAGAGCCATTGTAGAAGATTATGGGAGGTCAAAGTTGTCACTCTCATTTTCTTTTCTTGTTTTGTTTTTACTTTCCATTAGTATTAACTTTGTTCGAATGGGTTCTGCTTGTTATAGAAAAAAAAATTGAATTTTGATCCATTTTTAGCTCCTCTATTTTAGCGTTAGTTGTAAGTCACATTGCTTTGAAACCTTCGCAAGCAATCTGAAATCAGTTGTAGAAACAAACTAGTGACAGAGATTGGCGTTGGGGCCCTAGCCTCTATCTGTGCTGGCCGCTGGGGCTGGGGACGGTTGGGTGGGTGAGCAGGGGCGGAGCTAGTAGATAAGGCGAGGGGTTCATGCAAACCCCATCAAAATCATCTTTAAAAAAATATATATATATACAGTACAAATTCTGACTCCGCTATAAGGAGGTAGGGGATCCAACTATTGTAATTGAAATTTTGGTTTGCCTTTAATTTGATCCCGACTTACATAAAAATGAGGCGTGTTATAATGTGGAGTTGTGATTAATTTGCGGGTAATTCAACTTATTTCACCAAATAATTGGCATGAATTCTATGTTTTAGGAAAGGTAGAAATACTCATTTGAATATATGTTGTATGGTCATATGAGTGTTGCTTGTGAATTGTGATAAAGAAAATACAGTTTTGGTCTGTGAAAATACAGCAAATATGCTTATGGTACTTTTGGTGTTAACAGCTGTGCCTTGTGCTCTTTGAGCTTCTTCTATTTTTTGCTTCTTTTAATAGTGTATTTCTTTTATAATTATATATATATTGTGTAATTGGCTTTTTCCTCTCTCATGATTGCCTTTATGGTTTAGTTAGTAGTAGTAGTTCTTCTCCATATGTGACTACTAGAAACTACATCTAACTGACCACATTGCTTTTCTGTTTCTCACTACTGTTTACTTTTTGTTTCAACATGTTTTTTCCATACTGTCATAATTGTAGCATCAATTGGTTCAAAAGCCTAAAGACAGTACATATATGGTATAAAAAATAATTATATTATCAGTATTGTCTAACTATTACTACTATAACACATTGTTAGAAAGATACAATACTGATATTGATACTTAACAGAAACAAAATAATAAATTTTTTTAAATCATAAATTATTATGTGTCATGACTAGGGGTGTGCAAAAACCGAATCGACCAATAAATCGAACCGATAAAAGTGTTATTGGGTTAACGGTTTATTAATGGTTTTATAAAAAAAATTACTGGGTTATCGGTTCGGTATTGTTTTTAATATTGAGTTATTGGGTGAACTGATAACCCATTAAGACTAGTAATTTACTACTTTTACTTGTACGTAAATATTATATATTAATCTCAATACCTTAGTAGTTACTATCTTTGTCCTTTAGCCTTCAATTCACACTTCACAGTGATTTTGACTTCACAATTTCACATTATAAAAAACGGTAAAATCTAAAATAAGAACCCTATTCCTCTTAATTTCTCTTTGTGTTACGCTTGTATAGTTCTTTTCATATATGTTCTTATTGTTTTTATTTTATGAGCATTTGTAAAGTTGCATTATTGTGTTTTCGCATCAAATTTATTAGAAAAGTCATATATTTATTTTATAAGTATTTTCTTATTGGTTAAACCGAAAACCGAACCGTTTAAGGACCAAAACCGATAAATCGAAAACCGATAAAAAAATATCTTATTGATTTGGTTATTGATTTAACATATTTAAAAACCAAAAACCGATAAACCGAATTGATAATACATAAAATCAAATCGAACCGACCGTTGCACATGCCTAATCATAACAAGTCACTGTCTGGAATAGATAGAAATGTGAAATTGTTATGGTTGATCACTTTGAAATATGTGCATTCATGATTAAATGTATGGAGTTTTGTATTGAAATTACTGTCCAAAAAAATAAAAGGAGAAGAATATAGATTAGAAATGGCATTAACATTAAGTATATTGATTAACTTTTAACTCGGAGTAACGGACTTTGACTGATTTTTAATTACAAAAATGAATCTGGTATACATGTATTTAGACATATTTCGAATAAGCACAAAATATCAAAAATACTTTTTACAAAACCGGAGGTAAATTAGGCCTCACGTGTATCTCCATGTAGGTGAGAAATCGATCCATTTTGCCACGTAAGCTCATTTCTGATGTGCGTTGGATCATTATCTTTTTTCTAGTTAATTAATACTTATTGAACTCTTAAATTTATTAGTATTGGGGATGGAGAGTGTTACATGTTTATTCAAATCATATATATGTATATTATAATATTTTAGATCGTTATAATAATTTATAATCTTTAAATTTTGATATTTCTTTGAATATTATTTATATGCTTTGTATTCCTAATTTAAAAATATTTTACACTTTTAATGAATTCTAACTAAATTATTATAGACAGTGATAGATGATTACCATATCAAAAATTTATTTGTAAAAATATGAAAAACTCAAAAAATAATAATTAAAAATAAAATAAAATAAAGAGCAAAGCTAGTGGTAATGGCATGCAATTGTTAAGGTAGTTGTCCGTCACATTTTTAGTTATTAAAAATTACAATTCATAAATGATGAATTGAATGGCTGACTTTTCTCTGTTTTCCGTGATTGGCTTCTCTCTATATATCTTCATGTGTTATGCAGTAATATTATAAACAATATTATAAGTTTGTAACTTTTTTTTTTTTTATCAATATAGTTAAAAATATACATTTAGAAACATTGATCAAAATTTATATTGTTTAAAAATTATTTTGAAACGAATAAAATACTATTCAGTCAGAAAAGGATTTTAAGTTTCTATTGCTGTAATTCCTTTCTTTAATTGCATTTGCATGTGGTTGCTTGTTTAATGTATTAGTACTGTATTTCCTTTAATTAGGTCCCAAAGATTCTTTATTAGAAATTTGAAACCCCTAAACCCCACAATAAAAAAAAAAGATTTCTTTTATACAACTAAAGATTAAACAGTGTTGTTTAAGTAATGTGAGGTCAAAATCTCACTTTTTCCTTTTTCTGTTACACAAACTTTGTTCGAAAGCAAAGTCTCCAAATCAATCTCATGGAAAATTTTAGAAGTAAAGCATAAATAGTGTGATATTTCACCTCATCGTCGTGCCACTTAGATGTTATTTTGGAGATATTTTTACCATGCACGAAACTTATGTGGGTAGGGAGGCTACTACTTATGAAAATGATTTTAGAAAATTATAATTTTTTAAAAGATTAGATCCTTGTGAATTTAGTAGAAAAGTTTTTGAATTCTTTTAGAGAAAGACGCCAAATTCTGATGAATTTATTAATAAAGTCTTTGAATTTTTTTCTATCTTCTAAAGAATTCTAGTGAAAACTTATTATCTTGTAAATATGAAAGATTTGCAGACATATTTATTTGCATACTAGCTCCTAGGAAACTAGTACATAAAGGAGGACATTCATTTATCACTAATTAAGTGAATTTATTCAAGTTTTGAATAGTATTAAAATAATTCTTTGACAAATCTCGCTTTTCTTTCTTATCTAGCATTTTCTTAACGAACTCGAGTGTAGTAAGGTTGATTTGATATAGCAAGAGATGTGAGCGTATTACGTAAGATTGTAGCCCTTGGTTGGAGTATTAATTTCGATTTTTGAGTATAAAAAAAATCACGTAGGAAATATTTTTCTTTAAATATGCCTCACACGATAAAGTATCTAAAAGTGTTACATTCTATTTCCTCTTATCTTTTTATCCTCTCCTTCAAATACATTTGAATATGTCATACATATTCAAAAGGTAAAATTGATTAATTATTGAAAGATTCAAAAGTCGAATTCGAATCTAGAAAAATTGAACTAGACCATCTTCAACCATCAGATTCAAAGAAATAGAATCTCATATTCTTTTATTTCTTTAACTTCTCTTTCATATTCTATTTTTTTTCTATTCCTTTCAATATGCCTTTCTAGAACAATGTGTTGCTATTAGTCTGTTTAATACATTATATAAATCACCCTCACTTGACATGTTCAACAAAATTGTATACAAAATTTTTTTTCTATCTTTTTAACAATTTATATGATTGAAATTCTTGACCTCAAATTAATCTTGTTCTTCCCACATCTAACAAAATAAAAATACAATTATTAGACTTAAAATGTTTGGCTGTAAACGTGTTGACTGTTAATTAGCTCAACTAAATATATAAGTAGTTCCTAAAGTTTGGCTAAAATTGAATTTTGGTCCAAAATTATGATTTACTTGTTGGTATCTGAGTGGTCCTCAAATCAACAGCTTTCAAAATATTCCATCTCGTGCAAGAATCATATGATGAAGCTGTGAGGGTAAATATGGAAATAAATAACACAATAAGGAGAACAAGGAAAAGTCAAAATAGCTAACAAAATTGTTGACCAAAAAAATTAGTAGAAGATGGAGGGAGGGAGGAAGGAAAACATCATTTTAATTCTACCCAAACACTCAATGTTCTAAATTAGTTGGTGCAAGTTATTAAAACACTGATTAATTTCTTAGGATGTTCGTATTTATTAAAGAAATTTAAATTTGTAAATGAAGAGGTCTTTATCTTTATACATTTGTTTGAAAATAAAAGAGAAATTTTTATTTTTTTTCAACTTGTTTGTTTGTGTATTTGCAAAAAGGTAAAATAACAACAATAACATATTAGTAAAATTTTACAAATGAAATCTGAAAAGGATATCAAATAAAATATACACAAACATTATCACAACTTCATAAAGGTCGGTAGACTGTTTTTAACAAAAACACTCCGTTCAAGTATAACAATTTCAAAAATAAAAAAAGGAAAATAATGATGAAAAATAAAACATACTACGTAATAATTAACAAAAAAGATATTATAAAGCCCTAAAAAAACAATACAAATAACAACAAGATAGTGCAACACCTCAAACCTAGTAAATATATGATGATTTAGACATCATAAAATAGAACTACAAAAATATAACTAGTACACTTTACTATCTATGGTCATAAAATTGAATCCTTGCAAAAACTCAAATCTCTAGTTTTTATTTTTTTTAAGACATAAAGAAAAAAAAAAAACTATCACACTCATGACTCCACATTTGAGAACACTCCACAGTTTGCTAGATTTGTGAAACCAGCTCCGCTGCTTCTTCTGCTGGAGAATTATTCAACATTCAACAGACGTAAAGAATTGATTTTGAGTTTTTTTATTGATCAGTCTACCCCGTATTTGAACTGGGGAAAAAAGGAGTTGCAGAAGGAGTGAATTCAATCGTTTTTAATGGCTCTTGGACGGCCAACACCATTTATATAGACAGCACACTGGTGGGCACTGCTTCTTTTTGTATGTGATACTGATTACTTGTCCATTCCCTGTAGTGGGTTGATAGTATGAGAGCAAAAGGGTATCAAAAATTCAAAATTAAGTAGCTGTAGATATGGGTGTGGCGAAAGTGTGGAGGTATAGTTGTGGGGTATTGGCTAATACCCAGAAGCAGCATTTCTTGTTTAGCTGTTGGTTATGGAGGCGACCGATCTCATGTACCAAAGTTTGTGGGTTCATGCTGTTTGCCTTAGGTTTGATTTCCCTCTTCACCGGTTATGTTGCATCCAATCTTGAATTGTACTCTCAGAGACTCGCCAAAGGTGCTTGGTTTTACAAACAGGTAATTTGAACTCTTGGCATAAACAAAATGGCCGATTTAACCTTGTTTTGACTATGTTTTCGACAAAGTTCGATTTTTGTTAATGTGGAAAAGTTAGTGCTGCTGTTTTGCCATTCTGTTCATGTTTGTGAGATGGTATTCTTAAGGGAAATAGGCAGTAAGTACAATGTACTCCTTAGTCCTTACATCCTGGAATGGATTGGTAGGTAGCACAGAGTGTTTAAGATGTTAATTTGACTTGCATAATATATTAGTAATAGTGGAAAAATATTAAATTTGAAAGTTTAGTTTGATAGAGAAAACGTTAAATGGCTTTTGAATAGCTTAATGAATTTTAATTCTTGAAGGTTGTGTAGAAATGGGATAGTGTCAAACATGTTGGGACATTCCCAAAAGGAAAAAAATAAGTACATAAATTAGGATGGAGTAATATTCGCGGAGCTGGCAGGGTCGCACCCAAAGCTCTTGACTTGAACTTACGCATTGAATGTTAAGCAGTATTAAAATACACCAACATGTATACATCTTTAACAAGTTCTCTCATTATCTTGTTAAAAAGTAGTTCTTACTGTCACAAAGTAGTAGTTTAAGTAGATGCATTGCTTCTCTACTCTCATTGGTTAAAATTATGCATTTGCATGTTATGGGGACTCTATTGTCTCCTTTGAGTATAGCTGTGTGTGCTGAAGTTTTTTTTTTTTGACAAGGAGTGTGTGCTGAAGTTTTCATAGATATCTTTGTTGGATTTTTGCTACTCTCAAGTTTAGTATCTAGTATCTATTTTATCAATTCAATAGCAAGGTTTTTGGTGTAGACATTTTTTTTTTTGAATAAGGTAACAATTGCATCAACAGTAAAACTTAGCATCCAAGAGGTGCTAAGTTGAAACCTTTACAAACTGTGTTGAACCTCCAGAGCCATTATGTAGAAGACTTCTATTATGTAGCCTCAGGTTCTTTATGCCTAGACCACCCCGATCTTACTTAGAGTCAGAACATTCCATCTTACAAGATTAATGCTTCAATTCTCCTTGTTATCTTGCCAAAGGAAATTTCTCCTCAGTCTGTCATCCCTTTTTTCTACCCCCAGGTAATGGGAAGACAGACATCATATAAGTTGGAAGGCACCTAACGCAAAGTTAATAAGAGTTAGTCTTCCACTTAAGGATAGGTACTGAGTTTTCCACCTTGACAGCTTTTTATCATACCTCTCTATAACCTCATTCCAGATTTCTTTTCATTTGTTCTTGGTCCCAAAGGAATCCCCAAGTATTTTGTACAAAGAACTCCCCCATTTTTCTTTTTCTTGAGTGCCAAATTTGATGTTTAAGAATTTCAAAAAAAGAGTGAATTATATGTAAACTCCATTGAACAGTTCTAAATTCACTTTCAACTTGTTTTTTGCTTTTTGGAATGGTTAGAATTCCAAGAGAGAATCAGAATCTCATGTTATAAGTTTGCTGGTGAGTAATGAAATGCTTTTCTTCTGTCGGATGACACAGTAATGAATGAGTTTAACAGTTCCTTGCAATCTGACCAGAAGTTTATAGGAAAAGCTAAAGTTTCTGGCTCCAACAGTGGCAGCTATGAAGTTGAAATATTAGTTTTTGCTTTGCCTATCCAGGTATTTTGAAGCATCACGTGTTCTGTTACTTGATATATTTTAGGATGGAGATGCACCAATTGATATTTGGAAGTCAAGGTATGCAACTTCTTACTATGGATGCAGTGAGAGAGGCCCTCGTTTTGCTTGTACGTATAAACTATAACGTAAATGCTTTTGCATGGTTTCTTTCAGATATTTTCTGTCCTAACCGTTTATGATGTTGTCACTCATATCATGTATTGTGTTAAGGCAATGCTATCTAGTTTGTCTCCGTTTATGATGTTGTCACTCATATCATGTATTGTGTTTAGGCAATGCTATTTTGTTTGTCATAATCTGAAAGTAAGGGCTTAGAGTTTTCGATTTCGATGCTTTAGACATCTTAAAGGGGTTATGTAAATTGGTTATTTACATCTTACATTATGATCTTAACTAATTAGTAATCATATGATCGACTGACAAGTAGATAAAAAGTAGAGTATGTCTGATTGAAGAATTGAGTGAGAAGAGGTCAGGGAATAAATTGGTTCCTCCATGCCAGAAGTGTATAGTCTTTGTTTCTTATTATTTGGCATGGGAAGGACGTGAAAGAGAGTGAACCTGTCAGCATCCAACTTCTAAGGATTGATGGGATTTTTAACATTTTCACTTTTGTTTCCCACACTTTTTTATTCCCTAAAGGAAATAGTCCTTTTTCGTCATTGACCATCACTCCCCTACCTTTCCCTTCAACTGCCTGGCTAAAACTTAAAGAAAAGTCCTGTTTCTTAAGTTGGTGAATTTGAACTCAAGGTTGTGTCTATATTGCTATTGAAGTGTAGATGTGGAAGCCTGGTTAAGTTGGTGATCAAGATGTCTAAATAAACCCTGCCTTGCCCCAAACTGGAATCTAGAACAAGAGAGAGATGGAGGGAGGGAGGAGAGGGGTTCGTTAGTAGTTTGCTGCTCTTACTGGGTCTAGAACAAAACCTCCGTGTAACATTAACAGGGAGCATGCCACACTTGATATGGAGAAAGCAGGTAAAAATTGCCAACAAATGATAAATTTCTATTAAAATATATTGCATGTATGTAGCTGATTTATGAATAAAAGATCCTTATTCAAGGATGCACACATATGTAGCAGTTAATCAATTACAGTTGGTCTGAACTCAGCAGTCTCTAAATGACTGCATTCATAGATTTATATAAATCGAATTACTGGAATGCTGCATTTTCCTATAACTGTGTGTGCCACAGAATTAGTATAACTTGAAACTGCGTATTTGACTTTGTGTCCATGTTCCACTAACAACTCAAACAAAGGTTTTTTCATGGGGCTGCGACTATTCATACTTTGGTAATTTCTTGTGCCTGTTCCATTGGCTAATCATTGCATCTTACACCACATATGGATTCCATATATTACTTGGATGAGCCAGTGGTATTAATAAACCAAGCTAAACTTATTACCTCCGACGGCTAATTTCTTGCTAGCAATATGAGACACAAAATGGTATTCCAAAGTCCAAACTTGTGATCATTAAGTTGTAAGGGTCATAAGTGATAAGTCATCAACCAGTTTCTTGATTACCAAAATGTTATGCTCGTTCTAGCTAGAGACAACAACATCAACTTCTCTGCCTCTATCCCAAACTAGTTGAGGCCGACTATATGAATTATCTACATTGCTCTGCTCCATTTGGCCACCTATTCCGCTAATCAATAATTTGTCTTTTACGACAAGTCAAACATTCTCTTAAACTAGGGATCCCTAAATTGCACAACTATCTGTACATTATCATACAATCTCCAACCATGCTTAAAAGATTAGTCATACACAGGACCTGATGTAAGTGTGCCATTAACAACTAGCTTTACTCCAGCTAGTTTGTATCTCTATTTTCTTGTACAGATACTTTGCTTTTGTTGTGTTCCGTCTTCGTTAAGTCCACAGGAATTCCGTGGAAATTGTAGGTGAATTAAGATAACTTATTTCTAAATAATTTTAGGTCTACCACATTCCCTTTCACATCTTCAATAATCATGGTGTTGCACGGGCAACAGTGCATTTGGATGTCTACGTTGGACATAACTACACTATCTTAAGCGAGCTTCTCTCATTTTTTTTTCTCTATATATGCTACTTGCACCTGTAGTCTGATTTGATCCTTTGTAATCTTGATTTATTTTTCTTTCCAACAAGAAGGTGAAAAGAAGGTAAATGATAAGGAGACTTGCTGCATTGCCTGATCTAATGTGTTTTGTCTAATTTATAATCTTAGTCTTATCCCATGTCCCGTTGGTCTGTTAAAGTAGAGAGTAGCCTTATTGTCACATGCCATCCTCATAGATATGTAGAAGTGAATAAATTATTGTTAAGGTCTGCCATTGGATTGGATTATTCTGTTTTAACCTGTTTGATATGTGTCACAAATAGGAGTTAAAACATAGTTTTTTCAAAAAATTGATCTGCACTTGCACTTGGTCATTGTGATTATTGCCAAAAGGCTTTCTCCTGCCTATTTAGCTTTGAACTTCACTTTTATTCTTCTGTATCTCATAATTTTGCCAGACTTCAAATTTTACTGAGAATACCTTGGTCTATAACGTTTCTCAAATGAAATGTAGCTGCGGTTAATGTGCGATCTTCAAATGGATATCTACTTATTGCAACTAGCGGAGGACTCAACCAACAAAGGACTGGAGTAAGTATGCTGTTCTTGACTTGATTTCATCCATCAACTAACCTTTGGTATCTCTCAAACTGTTTATGTTTGCTCATTTAATATCTGTATCGTAATAGTCTAACATTTGGATCTATCTCGTGCTTACCAGATAACTGATGCTGTAGTTGTAGCGCGGATTCTTAATGCCACTTTAGTTGTACCTGAGTTGGATCATCATTCATTTTGGAAGGATGACAGGTTGGTGGGCATTTTGTACTTATTTTGAGGAGCCTGTCTGTTGCATAAGTTTATAGTGGATCGTAATAACAGAAGCAAGTTTGACTCTCTCTCTCTCTCTCTCTCTTTTCACCGAGATATCCTGTTATCCTGCAGTGATTTTTTCGACATCTTTGATGTTAAATGGTTCATCTCTTACCTTGCGAAGGATGTCACTGTTGTTAAAAGAGTTCCGGAGAAGGTCATGAGGTTAATGGGAAAACCTCCATATACCATGCGTGTTCCCAGAAAATCAGAACCTGAATATTACTTGGACCAAGTATTGCCAGTACTCTTAAGGAGACGTGTAAGTAAAAGAAAAGCAGAACAGTTGATTCTGTTTTTTAATCATATTTGTGCAATCATTTATACACCTATACTAGCTGGTATTTTCTAGCCCAAACCTTATATTTTCCAGTAAATTATAAGTGAACTTGAAGGGAATGTGATCACTCTTCTGGATCTCTTATTCAATTAGCTGTTTAGGCAGTCAAGACTCCGAAACCTAAATTATGTTCTGTTTCAGGATTCTCACATCTCTGCTTTTCTAGAAATTAACTTGAGCGCATGTTTGGCCTATCTATTCTCAATCTCAAAGATGTAATATCAAATATGGCACATATAGATCTGTTTGGAAATCATTGTTCTGGCGAGTAAGTCATTTCTATGTTTTCTCTGGGAATAGCTATATCATGGTACAGTTGGAGCATTTATCTCTTGTTCTCAAAGCTCCTTCAGATTGCTTGTGTTGAGGTCATAAATTTACATGATCATGACATTTTGTGATGTTTATATAGGTATTTACAGATAGTGGTATGCTGGAATGGACGATAATTTGTTTCCTTGGTAAATCAGGGAGTGGAAGAGGCAAAAACTGGGTGGAAAATTTATCAGGAGCATTAAAATGCATGTAATATCTGTTTTACCAAACTTAGAAAAAGCATGTTTAGCAATCAACCAAATTTCCTCAATTATAGTCTCAAATCTATTTTTATAAATGTGTATCATACTTGTCACCAACTACGATTTTTACGGCTTGACACAATCTTGTAAATGTTATTTAAATTTTACTGGAGCTTTCCTTGGTTTAGATGTCCTTCAGTATAATTAGCGACTTCCAGAAGTGAAATTGTACGGTTCATAGTACAGTGTACACACAATTTAACAATTTATTCTCATAGAGTATACAAGTCAAAACTTGATTGTAAAAAGTAGATGCTTATGCTCAGGTTTTGTTGATGTTTGACCTCCAAATTGTGTGCAGGTTCTTCAGTTGACAAAATTTGATTATCGGCTTGCTAATGACCTTGACGAGGAGCTACAAAAATTGCGTTGCCGTGTGAATTATCATGCTTTAAGATTTACTAAGCCCATAAGGAATTTTGGTCAGAAACTTGTAGTGCGTATGCGAAAAATGGCGAGACGTTTCGTTGCAGTTCATTTGAGGTTTGTTTGACTTGTAGTGTTACGAAATTAAAATTTGGTTTCTTTAACTCTGCTTAGTGATTTTTCAAAGCAAAGGCAGAATTTTGGAACTGAAAATTAGTGCTGCAACTTTTAGGATTTTGTTCTTGATATGATGCCATAACATGAGAAGTTACTTTGCACCTCTCTTTTCTTTCCCTCAAATCCGCCTTTTTTTGCAGTTAAAGTTCCAATTCTGCTTTATGATGGCAGTAACAACCAAAAAATGATTACAGGAACAAGGGGCTGTATTGGCTAAATCTCCTTGTACCTAACCAAAAGAATGGACAATCCCATTTGCTTACATTTGAAGCTTAGAAGAACAGAAACTGATGGTTTTCCTATGTTGGTGGGCCTAATATTCTGAATAATCTTATTCATAAAAAGAATCTCTAAATGCTGTACAGTTTCCTGTCAGTGATCCTTCAGGCTATATTCATAATTTTGAGAAGTGCACATCAGCGTGTGGTCAAGTTTGTGTGTTCTGGGGATAATAAACATTGAGGGATTAGGAGAAATCTTATTCACTGGTTTGGTAATGAGAACTTGGACAGATGCAGAGTGAGCTGCAAAATCCATGTTTTCTTTTGTTGAAAGGGAAAATCTATATTTTGACCTCCACACTTCATAGTTCATAATACTCAAATATCTGTGCTAGCTAAGTAAGCATTAGATGTGTGTTTAAATTACAATTTGTACCTTTTTTCCTTCGCTAACATAAAATTTCAAACTTTCGGATGTTATTCCTTATACTTGTCCATTACCCATGATAACTACTTTTACATTTATGCTTTCCATTGGCACTTACTGTTTGTTGCTCTGATGTATTTATATTTCAGGTTTGAACCTGATATGCTAGCATTTTCTGGGTGCTACTACGGCGGGGGTGACAAAGAAAGATATGAACTGGCTGAGATAAGAAAAAGATGGGCTACTTTACCTGTAAGATTTCTCTCCTTAAAGAATTATGACTTTGTACTTTACTATTCAGCAATTTAGGCGACTTTTCCTTTATCATATTAGAGCTTGAAAGTGTAAAATATAATAAGAAGTGGGACTTCTGGAGAAATAGTTTTCCCAGAAATGCGAAGGCCAGAACTTAATCTCCCCCCTAGGGTGGGGAAGGGTGGCCTACTCATTTTGTGTACTAAGTGTCAATCTGGGATTTTAGAATTTTCAGTTTATTGCCATACCAATGAACTTTGTTAATCTGTCTTGCTGAGCAACTGTTTGCGGCACATTGTTCTTCGTTATTTTATGTGAGTATTACACAGTTAGAGGGTACTGGGTTTTAAAATATCTTATTTTGTTAAGAGTAACTTGGACAGATGTTGTATGGTATTTACAGGATTAATGAATGATTGTTTTACACATATCTTTGTTGTTCCATTTGTAAAAGAAATATCCACTCAATTAAAGTGGTATGAATATCCAATACCACTAAATGTGGGTCTTATTGCTATATGCTTAATATAAGTAATCATATTACTTCAAACACGAGTGCAGTGCAGACTGGTAGCCCTCCCCCCCCCCCCTCAGAAAACCTCTCCATACTTTTTGATAACTAAAGTTCTATCACTTGTGGCTTCAGGAGCTGATCCCTGATGAAGAGCGAACACGAGGAAGATGCCCCTTAACACCCCATGAAGTTGGACTTATGCTGCGGGCGCTTGGATTCAAAAATGACACATACCTTTATGTTGCATCCGGTGAAGTATATGGTGGAGAAAAAACTCTGCAGCCACTAAAGGAGCTCTTCCCAAAGTTCTATACCAAAGAGATAGTTGCTGGTGATGAGCTGAAACCTTTTCTTCCCTACTCTTCTCGTCTTGCAGCAATCGACTATGTTGTGTGTGATGAAAGTGATGTCTTTGTAACGAACAATAATGGGAACATGGCTAAGATCCTTGCTGGTAGTAGGTGAGGATTTCCACTCGTTTTTCTTTTTAGCACTTTCACATGTCTGATCTAATATTTGTTCATTGGGGACATGTTTTTCATGCTTAATGGTGCATGTGTCTAATTTATTGAACTACTACATTAAGCAAAAAGGAGAAACAAATTAAGATCCTAAAGCGCATTGTACTGTAGGTCCACCACCACCGCCACAACATACCAAATGTGATGCCACAAGTAAGGTCTGGAGAGGGTAGGTATACACAGACCTTACCCCTACCTACCTTGTGTAAGGTAAAAAGGTTGTTTAAACTTAGCAACCAATATGGAGATCAAGTTTGCTGATTCTTAGTACTTTCAGATTAGATGTGATTTAAACTCCGGCCTATTTCTTTGGAAATAGGTTAATACTGAAACTGGAAGTGTTCAATTTCAACGTCTGTTACCATGCGAATGGACTACGAGTTAAGAGCTGGTCTTTTCACAATGATATATAGTGGCAACTCAGAAATTTGTAAATTGGAACTTCATTACAAATAGTTTCGATTCCTGTTCCTATCTTCTTTTTTTCACTATTGAGCTAATTGTTTTCTTGGTCATACCATAGGAGGTACATGGGGCACAAGAGGACCATCAGACCAAATGCCAAAAGACTCAGTGCTTTGTTCCAGGCTCGAAATAAGATGGACTGGGACACATTCTCTAGAAAGGTGAAATCATGCCAAAGCGGATTCATGGGTGAACCTGAGGAAGTGAGACCGGGCCGTGGAGAGTTTCATGAATATCCATCCTCGTGTATCTGTAAGACACCATTCAATCATTCAAATTTCATAGACAAATACAACAATCATACTTCCAGTGCAAATCCAAGTCTTCTAGATTCAAGATATAGGTACATACACAATAGCAGTGACCTTGATGAGAAGATCTTGCAGAAACTGTATTAGTGGAGGAAATTTGACAAGACAGATAAAGATATTATTATAAGAGACCCCTAGGACCCGGAGAATTAGTTCAATTGCGCAACACGTCATGGACTTGAACCATGTCATGCAAAAGGCATATTTATATTTGGAGGAGGGTAGAGGGGCAGGGAATATACTCCCTGAAGTTTCATACCTGTGCGCGAAGTGCACTCAGGCCACAAGCCTACAGAATGAGTGAATCGTTGATCTGACTATGTAAGTTACTTGGGTAAGTGTTGTACCATTGTCATATTGACATTGTATATAAGTGCCTTCTTTTGGCAGAACTTGAGGGGCTAAATCCCTGCACTTGACACTGTCATTGTCTAGATTTCATGTTTTTGGTTCACCGCTATTTTTCTAGAAAGCGATTTTTGATGTGCTACAATTGTTAATATACTTTTCTGTAAGATATGTATACAGCAAAGAAGAGAGAAAAAAGAGAAGAAATGCAGTTACCACTGTTTTTACCTTTGTAGTCAGGTCGTTTTTAACTTCTTCTCAATACACCATCCAATGTTTCAACACCCCAGGTAAAGTAAATTATGAAAACTTCCATTCCCAATTTTCATTTCATCTCTATAATAAATGTAGACAAGAAACATCAACACTAGACATGATAGCTTTGTAGATATTTTTGTGGGTTGCGCAGAATCATTTGAAAGCTATTACCCTCCTTGGTTACTTGCAGAAAAAAATTGCTAATGTATACCTTCTTTGTACAGTCAGACATCTCGATAACGACAATATTTTTCAGGTTATGTTATATGTTTTCTACAATAACATTACCGTCAGATATTTCAATAACGACAATATTTTTGAGGTTATGTTATATATTTTCTATAATAACATTTCAATATAGTAACAAAAAATTATAGGGACAAATAATATTGCTATAGGAAGGGTTTGACTTGCACTTTCTAAATAAAATCTTTTACCTTTTCATTTAAAAAATGTTTATGAAAAAGATCTTTCATATTAATTAAAACACTAGATAAAATACGAACTTTGGAAAACAATATTTTTGAGGTTATGTTATATGTTTTCTATAATTACATTTCAATGTAGTAACAAAAAATTATAGGGACAAATAATATTGCTATAGGAAGGGTTTGACTTACACTTTCTAAATAAAATCTTTTACCTTTTCATTTAAAAAATGTTTATGAAAAAAGATCTTTCATCTTAATTGAAAAACTAGATAAAATACGAACTTTGGAAAAACGTTTTAACTTCTTGAAGAGCTAAAAATTATATGTTTTTGATTAAAAAAAATACGGAAAAGGGCCTAAAATACCCTTGAACTATTGGAAATGATACAAAACTATCCTCCATCCACCTATTGACTCCCAAATACCCCTGACATCCACCTATTGGCTCCCAAATACCCCTGACATCCACCTATTGACTCTCAAATACCCTTTCATCCACCGTTAGGTCCAATATTGACCACTTTTATAGCGGATTATCATTTAAATAATTTTTTTAAATATCTGACGACCATCTATTGACTACAATTTAATTACTTAAATTAATTTACAAACTCATCCATTATACTCTATCCAAATTGACTACACTTGACTCAAGTTAATTAAGTCCGACCAAAATTAACTACACCTGCCCCAAATTACATTTACCCACCGATTAAAACAAATACACTTTTTATTCCCAACATTTCCCTTCCTCTTTCAACCTTACTTCCCCAATATATTCGCTCACAATCTCAAAAAACACTACCTAAATACACTCATGTATCACCATAAAAAGAAATGAGTGTTTTGGTATTTCTTATGGTGATACATGTGTGTATTTAAGTATTATTTTTCGAGATTGTAGGCGAATATATTGGGGAAGAAGGTTGATAGATGAAGTGAAATGTTGGGAATAAAGGGTGTATTTGTTTTAATCGGTGGGTAAATATAATTTGGGACGCGTGTAATTAATTAATTTGGATAAGGTGTGATTAATTTGGATCGTGTATAATTAATAATGAGTGAGTTTGTAAATTAATTTAAGTAATTAAATTGTATATATTCAATAGTTGGTCGCCACGTATTTCAAAACAATATTTAAATGATAATCCGTTATAAAAGTGGTCAATATTGAACCCAAAGATGGATGACAGGGGTATTTGGGAGCCAATAAGTGTATGACAGGGGCTCGCCAATAAGTGGATGAAGGATAATTTTGTACCATTTCCAATAGTTCAAGAATATTTTAGGCCCTTTTCCAAATAAATAAATAAATGGTATTGCACTAATCCAATACCTACCACACAAACTTGTAAACCAAAAAATCAAAAAAGATGTACGCAATACATCTATCAATACATATATCAAGTCATACCTTATGAATAATTTTTTTTAAAAAAGTATTTATCTTGAATTATTATTTTCTATGCCATGCAACTTATAATATTAGCGGACGGTGGGGGATGAAGTACCAGGGTGATATTTTGGTAATAATTTATAGTAAAAGTTGAAAGCAATTTTTACTTTTTCATGTTTTTTATGAAAAAGAGAATTGACACATTAGGCCTCATGTAATAAGCTCGATTAGAAGGTTAATTCATATTTTCGCAGATAAGGAATTTTAAATTTGAGACCTTCATTATGAAAGTCTGAAGTCAAATCATCTGAGCCATACAAAGGGTTCAATTTTTTCATGTTTGGCAGTCAAAATGTTTTGGAAAATATATTTTTTAGGGAAACAAGTTTCATATAAAAATAAGAAAAATGACTTTCCTAATGAAGGTAAAGGAAATAAGTTTCATAAATGAAATTCTAAATTAATTATCTCCTCCGACCCATCCAACCCTTGAACCCTCTCTCTCACCCCATCCCCATAATTTTTCTAGATTACATATAAATATTTTTGAGATAATATTTTTTTTATTTACCAAATATTTAATAAATAAGTAAAAACAATTTATTTTTCGAAAAAACATTTTCCTCCCTACCAAACCCACCCTAGGTATCATTTTCAAAAGTTTAAGATAATCCAACAGTAGACAATAATTTATTAAAGAGAATAATACTAATTGGTTAAGAATTGGGAACTATTCCAAGCACATCCATCATTATACTTAAATTAAATTATCATTATCATAATCATCAACATAAATATTATCATGATTCTCTTGCACCTTGGCACGTCATTTTAGTTATTCTAAAGAGGAAATAGTTTTTTTTCCCGCTCATGACAACATCTAGTACTTGTACTATTATGGAGTTTACCTTTTCTTCTCCTCTTATTTTTTTTCTCTAAAAAAATGGGAGGATCACTTTTTAAATTTTGTACTCCATTAATTAAGCTTATCTAAATAATATTTTTAAAATTCATTTCTTAAATACCAATGCAATGTAATGTAACTTCACGTTAGAGTGGTAAAAGTCTCACATTGATTGAAAAATGAATATGTGGTCCGTTTAAATAGATTTGGACAATCCTTTCCTCGTGAGCTAGCTTTTGGGTTGAGTTAGGCCTATGTGTCATATATTTACATAGTATCAGAGTGACAGAGTCAGGTTCATTCACGTTTGAGCTCTCGATCCACGATGAACCCGCGGTATGTAGTATGAAACACCATTGAGAGTCCAATTTGCAAGAATTTCTCGCACAAAATGTAACCTCTCTTTTTTTTCGCGCAAGAAAACACCCGTGAGTAGTTTGATGTGATATAAACTATTTTTAAAAAATAAAATTTTATCTCATACGCATTAATATTTTCTATATCATTTTTTAATATATGGTCGGCTATTACAATAATGACTTGTACTATTTGTGGTGCGAAAAAATGAACAATTTTTAGTAAATATTTTACAACCATACCAAACACAACCTCATTTTACATAAAACTTAATTATAATTATCATGATCATGATTAACACTAATGTAATGATTCCTTTCTGTGCTGGAACGTCATTTTAGTTGTTCTAAACATGAAAATAAAATTGTTCTTGACATCAGACATCTAGTATTATACGTTAGTGGAGCTTACCTTTTCCTCTTTTTTTCCTTCTTAATTTAAAAACAATTATCACTTTTTAAATGTTGTATTGGTTGAGCTTATCTAAACAAAGTTTTTTTAAAATTCATTTCTTGAATGTTCATTACAATGAAATATTACTAAGAGTGTGTTTGGTACAAAAAATATTTTTAATTTTCTTTATGTTTAATCGGTCAAAATTTTATATAACATTTTCTCTAGAAAATAAATTTCTTTAAAATAAGAATATTAACTTCAAATAAAAAAAAATAAGTTTTTAAGTGACATCCCACTCCTAACTCTATAGCCCCCAACCCCCACCCCACCCCTCATAATTTGCCTACCGTGACGGATCTATCAATGCAGTTTCACGAGAAGTAATAACTTTTGTACAAACTCTGTATGTATATATTTTTATTTAAGAGTAAATCAAATATCTATAAAAAAAATTATGAAGAACTTAGCTATTATTCTCTCCGTTTCATTTTATGTGAGGTAGTTTGACTCGGCACGGAGTTTAAGAAAGAAAGGAAGACTTTTAAAACTTGTGGTCTAAAATGAATGGTAGAAATTTGTGTGGCTATAAATCATTTCATCAAGGATAAAATAGACATGCTAAAGTTAAATTGTTACTTAAATGTGTAATTTTTTTCAGACCGACTAAAAAGGAAAGTAAGTCATATAAATTGGGACAAAAGGAGTATTGTATATTAACATGTGATTATTATAGAAATTCATGAATTTTAAATTCCAAATCTACCTAAATTTAACCAAATTATATAAAGACAATGTTTTCTATTTATTCACCAAAACACCAAAAAATTTAATAAATATTTTCCATAGTACGAAACACACCCTAAGACATCTCAATGAAACCATTAAAACGTACTTTCATGTAATGAATATAAATCAAAAAAAGCGTATGGGCGGTTGGACGGCGCCAATCATTTGCCGGAGTCTACTAAAAATAGGGCCCATGGTCGGCAAAACCTAACAAATTACTACTATTATTTTTCCAAGTCTACTATGATATATAATGAGAGTTTATGTGAAACTATGAGAACCATCAAGTCTTAAGCAAAATCCAATTGGCAAGTGACTTAAAATTGTACTTTCTTTGATTTAAGTACATTCTTTAGTGAGTGCCAGAAAAAAATAAAAATGGTGAAGATTGCCTTTGGTAGCATTGGTGACTCTTTTAGTGTTGGGTCATTGAAGGCCTACTTAGCTGAGTTTATTGCCACTCTACTCTTTGTATTTGCTGGTGTTGGATCTGCTATAGCTTATAGTAAGTCACATTTTCTCAACGTTATACATAAATTATATATTTGTGCATTTCTATAAAATGTTATTTTCACGACTTGAACGTGTGACATATTGATCACATGGAGACGGTCTTTGTCATATATAATATATAGTACTAATGTAATTTTTTTCATTTTTGCAGATAAGTTGACTTCAGATGCAGCTCTTGACCCAGCTGGTCTAGTAGCAATAGCTGTGGCTCATGCATTTGCATTGTTTGTTGGGGTTTCCATGGCAGCCAATATCTCAGGTGGACATTTAAATCCAGCTGTCACTTTGGGATTGGCTATTGGTGGAAACATCACCATCTTGACTGGCTTATTCTACTGGGTTGCCCAATTACTTGGCTCCACAGTTGCTTGCCTCCTCCTTAAATATGTCACTAATGGTTTGGTATGTTGTTTCACTATTAACATACTATTAAGTTAATTAAATCGTATTATTAGTCTTATTAGAGGTTGGGTGACCATGTTGTACTAAGCTTATAAGCTGATCAAATTAGGTCTAATTCTCAGCTACTTTTAATCGGCTAACCAAACGGGTTCGTTATTGAATTTTTGCAGGCTGTTCCAACTCACGGAGTTGCTGCTGGGATGAGTGGAGCTGAGGGAGTAGTTATGGAAATTGTCATCACCTTTGCACTTGTCTACACTGTTTATGCCACAGCAGCAGATCCCAAAAAGGGCTCACTTGGAACCATTGCACCCATGGCAATTGGGTTCATTGTGGGAGCCAACATTTTGGCAGCTGGCCCATTCAGTGGTGGGTCAATGAACCCAGCACGATCATTTGGGCCAGCTGTCGTTGCTGGAGACTTTTCCCAGAACTGGATTTACTGGGTCGGACCACTCATTGGTGGAGGATTGGCTGGGTTTATTTATGGAGATGTTTTCATTGGATCCCACACCCCACTTCCAACCTCAGAAGACTATGCTTAGAACAAAGAAGAAAGAAGAAGTCTTCAACAATGTTTTCTTTTGTGTGTTTTCAAAAATGCAATGTTGATTTTAATTTAAGCTTTGTATATTCTGTTATGCAAGTTTGTTTCCAATGAAATATCCTGTTTGGTTCATTTTGACAACAGCTGGTTTTGAACTTTTGACCTTGCTTGCCTAGTGTGTGAAACTTACCATAGTTTGAAAAATTGAAGTGTTAAACTAAATAGTAATTCACCCAACAACTTAAACTGAAAATAGTCAGAAATGGTATAATATATGTATAACTCATGCACAATATGTGTATAATTTATATACACCAGCTAGGAAAAACAATGAGTCTGACCAACTATTTGTGTAAAGGTCTGAAAAGTTCTACACCCATTGAAGGCTTTGAAGCAAGTTTGATAAAATGGTACAAACCAGTCAATTCTTCAGTTTTGTTTAATAATGTGTTGTACATATTTAGTCGTATATCGTATACTAGAGTCACAACAGTAATGTACAAACTATCACAATACCCTCATTCCCTCTTGAGTTATACTTAAAATACAACAGTCTTGTCTTTCTCATATGGTAAAACGCGTAGTTCACAATATGATTTAATTGCTTTTACTAGACACTGTTTCTCAAGATCCTCAGACTTCTGAATAAAGCTTTGCAAATTATCTCTGTGGGTAACTCTTTCAACCTGAAAGAAGATAGGTTTACTTTGTGAAAGTCTGATGTTGCAATTCTAAAATGATGGTAAACATAAATCAGATGATACATGGATATCTTAGGGGGCGATACGCTAAGATGGAAAGGGAACACAAGTAGATAGACTTGAATGTATTGACTTATAAATCTTCCCTTTGCTTCATATTGCTTCAAACCAACCATGGTGTTACCATCAGAACATAGGTAGGATAATATTAGGTAGCATCCGAGTATTGAAGCATTCAAGCCATTAACAAGATCCAAACTTAAGGCTTTAACCTTTAAGGGATCTACGACTATGATTGATCGCTATGAAGATGGAGATCTTGGAGGAGGTCCTCGTGGGAATCCTACGAAACTCTACAACTTATTCCAGACCATGAAAGAACAAGCTGGAGCACGACACGATACAAAATGATCTCCACGATTGTGGACAATGTATCAGAGGCCAGCATGGAAGAAGAGGCTCGAGTGGGACAGACTCAAAATATCTTCATGATTGTGGGCACATTTCAAAATGTCTCTGCAGTTGTGGAGACAATTCAGAGGTTAACATGGAAGAAGAGGCTGGTGTGGGACACGTTCCCAAGGTGTTTTAAGCAATTCTATTTATAGGGGATTGTTGGGAATTAGTCTAAAGAAGTTGCATATCAAACAAGCATACTCTTGATAACGTCACAAAGTAATGATGCATAAATCATGATTGTTTGCATATCTTTAGCTTCATGAAGCAGCACGGAATCAAATGAAAGAGAAAAGCTAGCTAGGACTATCATCCTAGAATGATAAGCTGTTAAAGACTGAAAATGCAGGTCGAATCCTAAAACTAATTTGGAGTTATAATGCACATAAGAATAATTACCATTTGCTCGATGATAGGGCCTGCATCAAGTACTTCACTAACAAAGTGACTTGTTGCACCGATCAACTTAACACCAGCCTCAAAAGCCTATCAAAAGTTAAAGAAATAAATGCTTTGACTTTGTAAATTATCAACATAAAATTCCACAGAGACGAGTAGAAAATGACATCTAAAGAAAGGGGTCTGGAAATTGAACCTGCTTAGAAGGACTCCCACCTTTGAATGATGGCAAAAGGCCATGATGAATATTAATGATATCCTTCCCATAACTTTTTAAGAACTCTGCAGAGAATACCTGCAGAAATAAGTGCAACTTTAAATCACAAAAGCAACTTAAACAGTGGAGTGTAACATTTATCAGTAGTTTATAATGCTGAAGATCATATTTCATGTAAGCTGTAAACAACCAGCTTAAATCATTTAATTTGAACCATCTCATATGAACAAGACAAAACAAGTTACGTGTGACGGACAACTGCTGTTGGCGACCAGAAGAATAGTTGTCATAATCAAGAGAAAACAGAAGAATTCAATGTCTATTGATTACCTGCATGTATCTTGCAAGTACCAAAAAATCAGTGTCATGAACTAATTCTAAGATCTCTACTTCTCTTTTCTTCCCCATAGTTGTTGGCAAATAATAGTATGGAATTCCATGCCTTTCAAGTAACCGAATCACATGAGCGTCTGGACCTCGATCATGGTTGCTGTTAAACAAAGAAAATCATTTTACATGATAACTAATTCTTTTAATAGAAAATACATAGTATAGTGAAGAAATTGTTTATGCTTAACCTTATTACAGAGGTTATGTCAACAGGAAGCCTACCATTCTGCCACCTGTGCAATAAATCTACAAGACAGTGGTCCTGCACCAAGTTGATGACATTTTTAAAATTAAACTTCAAAAAAGGTTTATATATTTCATCACAGTTTACATAATCAGCTGTTGACCAATGTTGGAATCAGAACCTGCTTCGAAACAAGAACTGCAATCTTATATTTGGGATCTATTTCAGGAACACGGACGACAGACTTCATTGCATTGAACATCTTTGATAGCTTAAAGAAATCCTCATCCATTTCTCCACGGGGCCATATAGCTGGATCAAACGTAAACTCACTAGGATTGAAGCAAGAATTAGTTTGGAATTTTGGATTCTTCTTATGACTTACTGGAGAAGGAAACAGTAAAAATAAAAGAGCCTCGAGTATAGATGACTAATCACAGAATAAAGGTATTTGGCAAAGTGTTGCTGCTAATTCTGAATCATATACCACATAGTACACCTTACAAAGGCACATAAGCACCATTGGTTCATTACATTTTGCAAAAATGAACATTTGGTCTCTTTAACCACAATAGGAAATGAAGAAAAATACAGCTCATTTCAATATGCTTCATAAGATTTTAAATGACACATAGTTACCAAGATATTAGGTTCTTCCTAAATAAACAGATCAAATTCAAAAGATAACTGTTCAATCGTCACTATCGAGTGTCTTCCATGCTAATGTAATACAAGATGCAATTACCTAACATAAGGATAAGATACGACAGAGCCAAATTTTTTGTAAGCTAATCTGTATAGTCTCTAGATATGCAGGAATATAAGGCAGTGACATGCTCAAACATTCCCTTTTTTGTGAGGATTGCTTGACAATTGCTGATGTATTTTGGATTAAGGCGAAGTCCCCTTTTGTTGTGTTTCTACATGATTTATATATACATCGCATAGGATTGCAATCTGGAAATTTATTTTTAAAAAAAAACTGGTACTCAAAAGTAAAGACCTAATGTAACACAGAATGGAATGCTCAAAATTAGTACTCATTTGATTACATAGATAGATAAATATAAATCTGTTGTTATTTGCTACTCTCCAAGCACACAAAGTTAATCGACTATCAAATCACTCTCTACCGATGGAAGCTTGTAGCTGCAAGATTATATAATGCGTCATCAGAATGGTCCTCTAACATCCTTATCTGTTACAGGTACCTCTGTTACTCCTTATGTCAAACCAAAAATTGATTCATCAGCACTACAGTATTACTAGTATAAAAAGTTCCTCTTGTTGATACAACAATCACAAGAAGAAACTGTAGAATATTCAATATTTTCTTTTGGTTGTTTTTGACGATTGAACATTCTTAATAAAACTCATCTTGATCAACCATAATTGCTAAATAAAATATGTCCAAGCATGACACTATGCAACTGACATAATTTTACTACTACAGAATAAATTCCTCAATTAAGCAAAATGATAGCTTGGCCCCGAAATGAGAGATAATTACAACTCAAGAAAGTACCTTCTTGAGTAAAAGACATTGTTGTCTTGTGGAACAAAAACATCAGCAGTGAGAATATTTCCGCCCCTTGATGCTATGCAATCGGATAGTTTTGCAACAATTCCTACTTCATCCTATTAACAAAAACCAATTCAATTCTCGTTCAGTCGTCTATCGGAAAGATCATTACTGGTAGTGCTGGACATAAGAAAACTTACTGGACAATGAAAGACATGAATGCCATGTACCAGGGAATTTGAGGACCCAAATGGGAATTTTACAGATTTCAGTGACCTTTTTGAATATTTACAAACTTGTGGACCAAAATTTGGGGATACCAATCTCCACAAGAGGTTCATGTCCTTCCCTTACACTTTCCAAAATCTGTTGCTATGTATCAGTCAATTTATAGTTTTATCTGTTTCAGACATTTGCCCAGCTTACAACTTCCAACCATAGCCACAATCTCAGAATTAAGACCTTTGGACAAAACTTGGTTGGTAAGTTGTCGAACGACGAGAATATTTCACATCCCATCAATCATGTTAAAATGATCATTTGCTTTAAGTGAAATATATATCATCTAGAAATTCTGCCTGGAATTTAAACTTGAAATCTCATATTAATTTTTAACTTAATTATAATTGACCACTTTATTATATATATCATGTCATATCCAATTAAAATCGGGTGGAGTTAACGTATATAATGGAGGTTAAGAATCTAGTAACTTTTGTTGGAATTTAGAATTTGTACTAAAAAAAACCCATTAAAGATATATAAAAATACAATTTGATACATCATACATGATATACTAAGCTCATTTGAACATGGCTACATATACATTCGAAGTTGAAGTGTTTGTCATTATTATGGGAAAATTACGCGTATAAACAAACATATACTAGTTAATTACTTAACATAACTATAGTTTGCAATTCACGACTTACTTTTACCTATAATTACGCGGCTCAACCTTTTAGTTTTGTATAATTCACACGTTTGTATAATTCATAATTCATAATTTGTATAATATAATTTGTATAACTGCTTACACTTCTGATGTTTGTAATTTTATAAATTCGTTATTCTGAGTTTATACAAAAATAACTGAATTATACAAATGTACCCAAAAATTATACAAACCTGTGAATTATACAAATCCGCAAATTATACAAACACTGTGAATTATACAAATCCGCAAATTATACAAACGAGACAACTTAAACTGTAGCTACAACCCGTAAATATGCAAACTATAGCTATAGAGCATAATTAAATTTATTATAGTGGCTATTTGCGAAAGTTCCTCCATTATTATGGTGAATGAATGGAAAAAAGGCCAATCCATCAATTTCCTCATTTTGGGAAATTTTCAGTGATTTTGTCTTTGAACTAGGCTGTACCATTTTCATATGTTCCGTTATGGGGATATTATTTTTTTGTTCAAGTAAAATTGACGAGATTCCTTTGAATGATCATTGATTGCTTCGTTTGTGCACAATAGTACTGTCTTGAGAAAATCCAGTGGTTTTTGCTGTGCTTTATCATTGGTTATGCTATTTGGGGTGTATCAAACCAACAACAACATGCCCGTGGGATGTACGCAAACTTTACACCTTTTCTGTAAAAGAGTTCTCATTCTCCCTTCTCTGTACTTCTCTTTTCAGCTTCAATGTTTTTGGAGTTTAAGCATTGCCAACAAGGCAAGAGCTCTTAACATTAACATTTTAAGTGTGCAATATGGACTTGTGATGAAAAAAATTGAACGTATCTCCTTTAGAGTTGAACATAACGGATTTTTTGAAAGGTTCCACAAGTGTTGACAAGAAAGTTGAAAGTTAAATAAGATACCTAAGTTTATCCAAGCCAACCCATCATCAAAATCCGTCTTGCCCAAACTCATTAAACCTTAGATGGATTATCTGAGTTTGGCTAGTTTTGTCACCCCTAGTTTTAGTATAGACAATTAAGTTATAACATATCTCGATGATGTTAGGTTAGAGTTGTCGATATCCTTGGCTAGAAATGTTACAAAATGAAGCAGCTCGATCTAGGAAAAAAAGTTTTCATAATTTCTACTAGTAACAAGGTTAGCAACTATCATAAAACCTGAATACAAAGAACCCCATAAAGCAATTGAAATTTTAAATATACAACGAAGGATAGATCTAAACAAACAAAAAAATGCCTTAAAACAAAAGGTGATTTTCTGTTACTTTTATGAAGTGTGACCAATCTTCCCTCTCACTCTGTGTAAAAAGATACTCGATACTGGTAATCCTTTGAAGATTTTCAAGCATTTTGTAAGTAACTTTATTTGGAAAAGAACCCTCAAAACTGCTTCAGGAAACAGATCTTAAATGAAACTCTTTTCAAACACTTCGTAAAAAATCGTTAACCTTACTCCCCGAGGCCATGAGGGGGAGGGGGCAGTGTTTCCACAGGCATATGTCTGTCATCATGTCCCAAAGTTATCAAATTGACTAGATATAGTTTCTGAGCAAAAGAGAACCTGAGTTCCCATTCATATGACCTTTGAAATGGAGTTACCTCATACTATTGTAACAGAATGAAGACCTTTTCAGACTATGTAATCTACCTAATTGTAAAGCGTTTCTCTAGAAGGCTTTTCTATGATACAAACTTACCACCCTTAATTCTGTAATTGAAATATTGTAACTAGGGATCATGCCACCTGCCCAGGCCCTCTCCCATGCGGACACGGTCTCCCTTTTTAATACAAAAACTGAACTCCGCTGATGTGCTTTTATCTGCAGAAGGTTGTAAGATCGGAGCTTGGAAGACTAGAACCACTGTTGAACCCATATTGAAAGCTGCTAGCTGCAGAGTTAGAAGGTCAAACTTGAGTATTTATTGAATAGAGAATTACTTGGTTGAAAAAGCTAAGGAAAAAGGGCTATCACGGCTCGCTGAGCATTAGAGCTGAAAATTAATTATCTATCCCTAATTATCACCACATTGGTCTATTGCTTGTCAATTCTCATCGGATCAACAAACGAGAGAACCTAATTGTAAGATATATTTTTTTTTAACTTGGTAACTTTGTATTATATCACAGAAGTACATGGATTGTACTCAAACCTTATATACAAATTCACTCCAGACTCCATTACTCTATTTCTATAATGAATCTAAAACATCAACTATAGAGGCAATGTCTTTTGAGTAAAATTGATTACACCAAAAACATAACAACAAAATGCAGTTTAGTTTAACTTCCTGCACGCTATTTTCTATGCCTTCAAAACATCTGGAATTTCTCTTTCCAGATTGCCCACCATATTGAAGCAGGGATACCGGATAATTCTCCATCTAATTCTGTCTTTTGCAAGGACACTTGCTTCCTCCCAGCTATATAAGGCCTCTCAGTAAGATATTTTGACATACTATTATTTTGACAATAAGGTATTAACATATAATTATACACAAAATACCCAAATATTCTCAATATCCATGTACAAAATAGCAAACTTATGAATGAGCACTTCAAAATCAATTTCTTGGCTAGTGCCACAATGGTACTAGTTAGCAAGACCCTACAAGTCCTCCAGAAAAGTTCAATTCTCCTCATTTTCTAGTCAGTCAATTGTTCCTGTTTATATCACTTTCTGAAATTAACTACACATGCACATGATATCTCAACCAAGAAAATGCTCGAAGAAGAAGAAATGGCAGTCCACTAGTTGTACGTAATATATATAAATTGCAGAATCTTATTAAAAAGGAGGAAACAAAAAGAAGAGGAGATCATTAATCTAGTTTGGTACTATCTGCATTACAAGCCTAATAGTCAAACGGCAAATCCTTGCAACACCAGGTTTGTTCACGAGCAGTACAAACCATATGATATAAAACGAAAGAACAGATATTTGCTGTTCATTGCAAAAATAGGATTTATTTCTCATGCAAACATCGTCAACTTGCCATTAATTTGATTTTATCATGATATTTGGCATACTCAAAAGATGCCACAAAATTGAAATGTAGCATGCATTTTTCTGTTCATAAACAACGTCGGACTTAAGGATCATACCTCATCTCCTTTCTTCAGCAAAACACCAGTGCCTCTAGGTTCGTATACCTGTTCTTCAGGAGGTTCTGGATGTAGCAGCTTCTTCCATGGTCTATTTGTTCGCAGAGTTGGTTCAATGAAAAGCTGGAACATCAGAAAACAGTAATGGGTCAACTAGAACCAAATGAAGGCAGAAGGCCATGGTGGGATCTGCAATGGGTATCTATCATGTTCTTCATCCATACTATTGGTGGATCCGTCTTCAATGAGCTAATTGTGATTTCCTATGAGTTTTCCACGCTCATTATTATCTCTTGGTTGATTAGTTACATGCAACATGAGTCAGTTGTGCTTAGCTAGCCTGGTTACTACCGGGGTTTCTAATGGCAAGCTTGGTGACACTGCATGACCAAACAAAAGCTGATCCCTATCCTGTTGTTTTGGTCATCCAAATCCATTTTTTATCTTTCTATTTCTGCATTACAATTAGCTCAGGAAATTTTGTCCTTGCTATTTTACATTTTAAATTTCATAGTCATGGTGCCTAACAAAAAGTCATAGCCACGGCAATGCACTCAAATGTCACAACTTGCTTAGACAAATTATTTAGGTCATTACTAACCCAGAGAGAATACTTTTTTGTGAAACTACAAGGTAACCATAACATGTTCACTAAGGCACTTATCCAATTGTACATACAGTGCAAAAGCTTAGAGGACTGGTGATAAATTTTTGTGCAACTAATAAACGAATAACCCCCCTTCTGAGTTTATCTTACCCAAATTGAGTAGCTTGATAATGAAAAAGCTCCAGCGGTCAGTCTTCCTAAGAATATAGTCTAGAGAGAAAAAATGGATACTTGTATCCAAACAGATAGCTGGCACACTTCGTTATACAAAATTAGTGTATCGCCACGGAACAAGTATCGTAGCTAACCTCAATGGAACCAATATTCGTTGCACCTATGGCTGCCATTGCCATAAAACCTTCTTGCCATTTACCTTCAAGCACAACCTGATAAATGGTTAAAACAAACATTCCATGAGATGATACATTTATGCATAACTTGCTTCTGTTGCAAACAATAACAACAACAATAAGAACAACAACTACTACTACCATTACTTTATAACCTCTTATAGAGAAGCCACCATCTCAAAAAGATCAGGACAATCAGGGAATAGAACACAATTTTAGCATAAGGTCACCAGAATTTACCCTTTCATTCTCCACATATAAATTTCTTATTGTCCTCGTAGCTCGTTCATTCATGGGAAAGAGACGACCTATCAAGCAAATGAATCGAATAAATTAACTGCAGGTAGGAAATTGAATAGGAAGACTTTACATGCATCAAATTTTCTTTTCCAATGGGAGGAGATGGTGACTTTGGAAGTGGACTAGTGCTTTGATATCAGTGAAAATGATCCCAAAGAAGTATCTTGAAAGATCTAAAAAATTATTTGGCCAATTAGACATTCAGAATAACAAGTCACAAAATTCTGTAACAGGCAACTCAGTCGCATGAGTGACCTTAAGTTTTGCAAATTGACAATATTTGATACATTTTCTAGACGGGTAAAGTACCTGACTGTATACAACCACAATGGTTATTATGGTAAAGTCCTCTATACTAGTGGTCAGACACATAATATCTTTTCATTATCATATCAAACACTGTTAGCAGATGCATGTAAACATAGAGAATACTTGTCACTGACCCTCATTTGTTGAAGCCGCAAATATTGATGTATCAACAAATTATATTCCCCAAAAGAGCCTTTCTGAGTGTAGCCTTTGCATATCATTGTAATGTGACTTTTTGGGCAGGGTGGGTAGAGGGGGCTAGGTGAAGTGATCAGGGATAGGTAAACAGAAAACAATACATATAATGAGAGCCTACTATGATGGATGAACTCCTCTTAACCTATGGATGCAAATGCAAAGACTTACCAGAGAAATGTCGACGGCCAAGAACATTCCAATCAGCTGGTGAGTGTATGCGATGATAATCTCCAGGACTCAAGTAAATCACACAGTAAAAGAGACCTTTCATTGGGCTGCAATAAGTTAATTTTCAGTTTCAAAATTTAAGTAGCACTCTCTCGTTTATCATCAAGCAATTACAATCCAACGCGAACAAAAAGTAGAAAATCTAAAAGGAGAAAAGAATAAAGGTTCAGCTGATGACTAACTACTACATGTTATTAGGCACCTGCTAACTACACATACTGATTATAATTTGTCCAGTAGTATAGATGCACTTTTTTTTTGTTGTATAAGTTTAGTACTATAGCTGCTCATTTCCATTACAAGATTATTACGATATTTGGATAAGTACATTATCCAAGAATGGTTTAAGAATATAAATATACAGTTCTTAAAAAGTACGAGTCAGAGTTAAGTTTTTGGCCAAGGGTCCTAGAGCAGATCAACAAGTACCATGGCAGTTAAAGGTACTAAATAGCCTATTCTATCAACAAGTGGTATGCATCAAGAAATGATTAGTTAAAGGAAGCAGACATTTTGATAATACATTTGAAGCGTTTACATGTTATATTACAATGTAGATATCAGCATATTACACGGTTAACATTCCTGTGGTTACCGTGCTGGTGCAGGATCTCGGACTTTAGGAGAAGCCAATGAAACTCTCCACCAGGACTTCTGATTTGTATCATCCATAGAACCTTCTTGCCCACCATCTTGATTAGTGTTGTCATCAACCACACTCATGGGAAGGAGGGAGCTGGCACCAAGAAGCGAAGAAACAGAATAAGAAAATCCTTTGACTTGCTCAATCATAGCCCCAACTTCTTTCAACTCTCCAAATTGTAGAACAGTTCCATCAACTGGACTAATCTACAACCACATACCAACTCAGAAAGATCAGCAAATTTGATAATCTGCAATATTTTGAAACATCAAGAGAATCAACAGATAACTAGGAAGCTGGTTACCAGTTACCAGACAACAGGGATCCGGATCAATAGGTCTGGTACCCTCTTTCAATCTTCTGACAAAGAACTCTCGTAAAGATGCATATTCTTCCAAAGGCAGTGCTACTTCTTCCAAGTCTGGATTCAAAAACCGAGTTCTATAAATATTGTCATCGCCAAAAGCTTAGTTTTATTTTCACTGTGTCATAGAAGAACTATAAATATCTAAAGCATCAAGATGTAAGAAGAATGCTCGAAGCATCACGAAGTAGAAACTAGAAAGACTGTTTACTTGAATGAAATGCTCTAGCCCATCCTTTATACACAGATAGGCGCAGCCAAATGGGAAGTTCCTGGTCGAACATAGCATGGAGTCAAGTTGATGCAGGACTTTGCCGAATCTTCTGTTATTTAAAATTGATAGAGACTTACCACACTGATCAAGGTACCCCAAAATCTAGAGATGGAACGTAGTGGAAGTAATCTCATGAAAGTAGCCTACAATTGAGAAGGCAAATTATTTCCAGTAAGTTCAACATGGAAAACTACATAGAATAATGTGGTAAGCTAAAAGAACAATAGCATAGGAAAGAAGTGAATTCTTACCTTTACATCAGGCTGGAATTCTAAAATTCCTTTCTCTCTTGCGTCTTCAATCTGCGACTCAAAGAGAGTTAGGACGCTCCATGGGAGAGACATATCTTAATTTGATGTCATCTTTTTTCATGTCATCTGATTTCACACAAACCGAAAGAGAGCCCCAATAGGCAATAGTCCACTTATTTCACTAGGTTTATAAGTTAGAAAAATACCTTCTGATCATCATAGAGACGTCGAGCATGGAGAAGACCAAGCATAACTATAGTTGCGACTGTTGCACCAGGCAACAAAAAAGTGTTACCTGCATAAACCAGACGCCTCAAATTTCAGCTGCTGTGCCAAATGATAATATTGTGGCAGGTGAATAAGTAACACGATTAAGCACTATCAGGTAATATGGAGTATTATGCATAGTTCTAAAAATGCAAGGAACCAAAACCAAACTGAATTTTCAGCAGTTCACAATAGCTGTTTTGGGCATGTAAAAGATTATCATGAAAATCACCATCAGACACAAGCTTTATATATTAGGCCATTACTAAACGAAGAACTATAAAGAAGAAAGGAAAAGCACAGAAGGTGCAGCTCACTCCAGCTATCAGCTCCACTTTCACTAGAGTTAGTTTAGAATTTGCCACATCAGTCATTGTGCTCTATTTTGTTTATGTGCTAATTCATATACCAATATGGATAAGACACAAGACAATATTTTATACCAACTTCATTCCAATCCACTGAGTTTATTTAACACAACACTTCACATTGGTAAAAGTTCTCCTGAATCCAAATAGAATATTCACTTGACTATTTTAGGAGTTTTGACCTTCCATCAGAATCTAGTTTCCAACCTTTGTTAACTTTGACCAAGAAGTGTACTCAAATGATAAACATAATTCTACTAGTTGACACACAACAATTCTTAGAAGCATAAGTTTAAAATGAAGAGCACAAGTATGGAACGGTAAGATATCTTCAACTAGTCTATCACACCTGTTGCTCGTTCTTTTTCTTTTTTTTATGACCGTGTTGTCGGGCCAGCTTTCGCACACCTTGACTAATTCCACATACCTGGCACTTCCCACCAACAACAGGTACCGAGTAACTCTATCCACCAAGGTTAGGACAAATGGGAAGACTCACCTAGTGTTTTTTGTCTCCGCTAAGGGTTCTCAACCACTTCATTGACCACTAGGCCACACCCTTGGGTGTCCTGTTGTTCATTATTAAACAACCACTTATTGTCCAAGCCATATTTTCTTCATATAAGTAAAAGTTCTAATATAAACAAATAATGTGTATCCTCTATAACATTGTTGATCTTACAACTGTTCTCTAAAATTTTGCTTTTCACTTTGGTAGATACTGTGGTATAACATAGAATCTCATAGTACTCCTCCATCTCAACCATCTTATCTTAATTTTCTGTCTTACCGATTTATCTATCTTGCCATCCTCATGAACAGTAAGCCTTGAGGTTTGGCGACAAACCTGGAGTCAAAAGGTTTCAAGTTGAGCAGGACCAAAAACTTAATACTTGTAGTGTAAGGTAATATGGAGATTGACAAGGCGTCACACTTTGTATTGAGGTGAGGTAGATTAAGTAGAGGCTCGCATCTGGTGTTTGGTGTGATAAGAATGTACTACCTACACTTAAAGGTAAGTTCTATAGGGTAGTGGTTAGACCGACTATGTTATATACGACGGATTGTTGGCCGATCAAAAACTCTCATGTCCAGAAGATGAGAGTGACAGAGATGAGAATGTTGAGGTGGATGTGTGGGCATATCAAGAAAGACAAGATTAGAAATGAAGATATTCGGGTCAAGGTGCAAGTGACCCCTGGAGGACAAGATAGGAAAAGTGAGGTTGAGATGGTTTGAACTTTTGAAGAAGAGATGTGCAGATGCCCCTATAAGGAGGTGTGAGAGGTTAGTCGTTGTGGGCTTGAGGAGGGGTAGAGATAGGTCAAATAAGTATTGTTGTGAGGTAATTAAGCAGGATGCAACACAACTTTAGCTCACCGAAGATATTTCCCTTGATAGGAGAGCAAGGAGGTTGAAAATTAGGGTAGAGGTTAGTAGGTAATCGGACGGATTTCTTTTCCTTCCCTGTGTATTAGTATTATTTTTCATTTTCATTATTTTCATATTTCTATTAGTATGTGTTGTTCCTTAGCCTCGATTATATTATTATCTTCTTGTTGCTACTACCTCTTTTTTGTAGCTCTTTGAGCCTAGAGTCAATCGGAAACAACCTTAGTATTGTTTTCGTACACTCTACCCTCCTCATATCCCACCTATGACATCACACTTGATTTGTTGTTGGTGGTGGCATCTAAGCAAGCTTGGACGCACCTTCACTATTCCACCAGATACAACTTAACTTTCAGAGATAAATCAGACAGAAATTTATCTATAGAATTAGAACTTAGATATTCCGAATGAGAAGTATTATTAGTTGTAACATAACATCTTGCACTACGTTCTCACCATAAACAGTATCAAAATAATTCTGAACTAAAATGCAACTCAAACTGAAGTTCCATATACAATTTCTTTCAAGCAGAGAAGTAAAAAAACAGAGTAGTACCCTGAGAGCTGCTGTTACTACTACTGCCGCCACGATTAAGCGAAGCTCGAGCTTCAGTGGCTTGTACCTTACGAAGAAAGGTAGTGAAATGGAAACGCTGCGCATGTGGATGACTGAAGCGTCCATTGTAAGTGAAGCCAGGAATTCTCTGAGAAGCCCTAAATTTCATCTTCTTCTTTGTCAGTGTTTAAATCTCTAAATTTTGCGCACTGAGTTTTGATTTGGTCACAAGAAATACAATTTATTAGGGCTGTTTTTGGTTAAATGAATAGAAATTCACTGAGTTCGTCTATTTTTGACTGCTCTATAAGGTAAAAAAAAATCTCTATAATCGATTTTTGGTTTCTTTCTCCCACACATAAATTCACATTATCTTTTTTTTTTCCCTCAACTATGTACTAGTCTTCGAGGGAATTCAAATAATTATGTCTAAACAAAGTGATACTTGCTACTCTCTTCGTTATTTTTAATTATTGGTATACTAAAAATATTTATAGTTGTCAATTTAAACAATTAAAATAAAACTAATGATCATTTTCCAACTTTGCTTTTAATATTAATTATCTAGGATTAAAAGACACATATATATTGATAATGATTAAAGAATTAATAAGAAATATTTTGTCAAATAATATTTCTTATTAATTTTTTCATAAGGATTGTGTAATTGTGTCAAACCTTATCATAATAATTAAAAGGGTACGGAAGGACTATCATTTATTTTATAAACATTATATATATAAAAGCATTTTTTTAGGTTAAATTAAAAACTGAACTGTAAGAATCAAAACTGATAATAAATATCTTATCAATTGATTATCAATCTAGTATATTCACAAACCAAAAATCAAACTAATAATACATAAAAAAGGAAAAAAACAGACTGAACCAACCATACACGAAACTAATTTAAATATTATAAAAGTATTTAAATATTGTTTTGATTTTGTAAAAAATAATCAAAACAAGTCAATACAATCCGGTTTTGAAGGTAAGTAAACAGATAAAAAAGAAAGAGAGTACGACATAGAAGAAAAAAGTGAGAAGTATTGAAAACATCTCTAAACTTGACGTGAATTATTAGTTTCATGTCTGAACTATTTATAGTGTTAAAAATACTCTTCTACTTGACTAACTAGACTTAAATACATTCCTATCTTACAACTTGAGTGAAATACACCCCTAAATTCTCGTCAAGTTTAGAGGTGTTTTCAGCACTTCTCTCATCTCTTTTTATTAAGAGTGTCATGCTCCTACAAAGTTTGTGAGAATTTGTTATGTCATGTGGCAATTAAGGATATATTTAAGTTTAATTAGTCAAGTAAAAAAGTACTTCTTTTGTCCATTTTTACTTGTCAAATTTTGACATTTTACTTGTCATTTTTTGATAAATCAAGAAAAATAATATTTTTTACCTATTATACCTCAATTTATTTAGAGGGTTAATATTTTTTAAAAAGGTAAAACCTCTTAAATGAGAAAAGTAATTTTGAAATTTTATCAATTAATAGGGGTAAAATGATAAATTTATTATATCAATTATTAAATGAACAAGTAAATAAAGATAGATGGAGTATCTTTATCAAGAACACAATTAATAATGGGCAAATTACAGAAATCACATACTTTTAAGGCAAAATTACAATTTATCCCTTAAAAGTTTATAATTACAGAAATCCTTCAAAACGGATACAATAATATAA
>JAJOOS010002546.1:7500-12500 GCA_029582725.1 Solanum chiquidenum
TCAGGATGAACGCTGGCGGTATGCTTAACACATGCAAGTCGGATGAGAAACATGGGAAATGGTGTTTCCAGTGGTGGACGCGTGAGTAATACATAAGAACTACCCTTGTGAGGGGAACAACAACTGGAAATGGCTGCTAATACCCCGTAGGCTGAGGAGCAAAGGGAGAAATCTGCCCGAGCAGGGGCTCGCATCTAATTAGCTAGTTGGTGAGGTAATAGCTTACCAAGGAAATGATCAGTAGCTGGTCCGAGAGGATGATCAGCCACACTAGGACTGAGACACGACCCAGACTCCTACAGGAGGCATCAATGGAGTAATTTTCCGCAATGGGCGAAAGCCTGACAGAGAAATGCGGCGTGGAGGTAGAAGGCCCACGGGTCGTGAACTTATTTTTTCGGAGATGAAGCAATGACGGTATCTAGGGAATAAGCATCGGCTAACTCTGTGGCAAATAGCCGTGGTAATACAAAGGATGCAAGCGTTATCCAGAATGATTGGGTGTAAAGCGTCTGTAGGTGGCTTTTTAAGTCCGCTATTAAATCCCAGGGCTAAACCTTGGATAGGCGGTGGAAACTATCAAGCTGGAGTACGGTAGGGGCTGAGGGAATTTTCAGTGGAGTGGTGAAATGTGTAGAGATCGGAAAGAACACCAATGGCGAAAGCACTCTGTTGGGCTGAAACTAACACTGAGAGATGAAATCTAGGGGAGCGAATGGGATTAGATACCCCAGTAGTCCTAGCCGTAAATGATGGATACTAAGCGTTATACGTATGAACCCATGCAATGTTGTAGCTAACGTGTTAAGTATCCCAGCTGGGTAGTACGTTCACAAGAATGAAACTCAAAGGAATTGACGGGGCCCCGCACAAACGGTGGAACATGTGGTTTAATTCGATACAAAGCGAAGAACCTTACCAGGGCTTGACATGCCACGAATCCTCTTGAAAGAGAGGGGTGCCTTTAGGAATGCGAACACATGTGGTGTATGGTTGTCGTCAGCTTGTGCCGTAAAGTGTTGGGTTAAGTCCTACAACGAGCGCAACCCTAGTGTTTAGTTTCCTCGTTGAGTTTGGAACCCTGAATAGACTGCCGGGGATAAGCCGAAGGAAGGTCAGGATGACGTCAAGTCATCATTCCCCTTATGCCCTGGGGGAAACAAATGCTACAATGGCTGGGACAAAGGGTCGCGTTCCCGCGAGGGTGAGCTAACCCCAAAAACGTATCCTCAGTTCGAATTGAAGGCTGCAACTTGCATGTATGAAGCCGAAATCGCTAGTAATCGCTGATCATCCATACAATGGTGAATTTGTTCCCGGGCCTTGTACACTCCACCCGTCACACTATGGTAGCGGCCATGCCCGAAGTCGTTACCTTAACAAGAAGGATGGGGATGCCGAAGGAAGGGCTAGTGACTGTAGTGTAGTCGTAACAAGGTAGTCGTACTAGAAGGTGCGTCTGGATAACCTCCTTTTCAGGAAAAGCTAATATTTGTTGGGTATTTTGGTTTGACAGTGCTTCACCCCCTCCCCAAAAAAAAGAAGGGAGCTACGTCTGAATTAAACTTGAAGATGGAAATCTTCTTTCCTTTCTCGACGGTGAAGTAAGACCAAGCTCATTAGCTTATTATCCTAGGTCGGAACAAGTTGATAGGACCCCCTTTTTTATATCCTTATGTTCCCCGTGTTGCGACATGGGGGCGAAAAAAGGTAAGAGAGGGATGGGGTTTCTCTCACTTTTGGCATAGCGGGTCCCCCAGTGGGAGGCTCGCACGATGGGCTATTAGCTAAGTGGTAGAGCGCCCCCCTGATAATTGTGTCGTTGTGCCTGGGCTGTGAGGGCTCTCCGCCACATGGATAGTTCAATGTGCTCATCGACGCCTGACCCTGAGATGTGGATTATCCAAGGCACATTAGCATGACGTACTCCTCCTGTTGTAACTGGGGTTTGAAACCAAACTCCTCAGGAGGATAGATGGGGTGATTCAAGTGAAATCCAATGTAGATCCAACTTTCGATTCACTCGTGGGATCCGGGGGGTCTGGGGAGGACCACCACGACTCCTCTCTTCTTGAGAAACCATACATCACTTATCAGTGTATGGACAAATATCTCTCGAAAACAAGTTTAGGTTCGGCCTTAATAAGAAAAAAAAATGGAGCACCTAACAATGCATATTCACAGACCAAGAACTACGAGATCGCCCCTTTTATTCTGGGGTGATGGAGGGATCATACCATTTGAGCCATTTTTTTCTTGACTCGAAATCAAAATGGGAGCAGGTTTGAAAAGGGATCTTAGAGTGTCTAGGGTTGGGCCAGGAGGGTCTCTTAACGCCATCTTTTTTCTTCTCATCGGAGTTATTTCACAAAGACTTGCTAGGGTAAGGAAGAAGGGGGGAACAAGCATACTTGGAGAGCGCAGTACAACAGAGAGTTGTATGCTGCATTCGGGAAGGATGAATCTCTCCCGCAAAGGAATCTATTGATTCTCTCCCAATTGGTTGGACCGTAGGTGCGATAATTTACTTCACGGGCGAGGTCTCAGGTTCAATCCAGGATGGCCCAGCTGCGCCAGGGAAAATAACAGAAGAAACATCTAACTACTTTATGCATGCTCCACTTGGTTCGTGGGGATATAACTCAATTGGTAGAGCTCCGCTCTTGCAATTGGGTCATTGTGATTACGGGTTGGATGTCTAATTGTCCAGGCGGTAATGATAGTATCTTGTACATAAACCGGTGGACCGTTTTTTATAAGTAATGGGGAAGAGGACCGAAACGTTCCACTGAAAGACTCTACTGAGACAAAGATGGGCTGTCAAGAATGTAGAGGAGGTAGGATGGGCAGTAGGTCAGATCTAGTATGGATCATACATGGACGGTAGTTGGAGTCAGCGGATCTCCCAGGGTTCCCTCATCTGAGATCTCTGGGGAAGAGGATCAAGTTATCCCTTGCGAACAACTTGATGCACTATCTCCCTTCAACCCCTTGAGCGAAATGCGGCAAAAGAAAAGGAAGGAAAATCCATAGACCAACCCCATCATCTCCATCCTGTAAGAACTACTAGATCACCTTAAGGACTCCTTCGACATCTAGGATTCATAGATCAACCATAGTACCCTGTTCAATAAGTGGAATGCATTAGTTGTCCGCTCTCAGGTTGGGCAATCAGTGTGGGAGAAGGGCAATGACTCATTCTTAAAACCAGCGTTCTTAAGACCAAAGAATCGGGTGGAAGGGGGGAAAGCCCTCCGTTCTTGGTTCTCATGCAGTTGGATCCTCTGGAACCACAAGAATCCTTAGTTAGAATGGGATTCCAACTCAGCACCTTTTGAGTGAGATTCTGAGAAGAGTTGCTCTTTGGAGAGCACAGTACGATGAAAGTTGTAAGATGTGTTTGAGGGGGAGTTATTGTCTATCGTTGGCCTCTATGGTAGAATCGGTCGGGGGACCTGAGAGATAGTGGTTTAGCATGCGGCGCATGTCAACCATTCAAGTCCACTTATCTCCAACTCGTGAACTTAGCCGATACAAAGCTTTATGGTAGCACCCATTTTTTCTGATTCGGCGGTTTGATTTATGATTTATCATTCATGGACATTGATAAGATCCATCCATTTAGCAGCACCTTAGGATGGCATAGCCTTAAAAGTGAAGGGCGAGGTTCAAACGAGGAAAGGTTTACGGTGGATACCTAGGCACCCAGAGACGACGAAGGGCGTAGTAATCGATGAAATGCTTCGGGGAGTTGAAAATAAGCATAGATCCGGAGATTCTCGAATAGGCTAACCTTTCGAATTGCTGTTGAATCCATGGGCAGGCAAGAGACAACATGGCGAACTCAAACATCTTAGTAGCCTGAGAAAAAGAGAGTAAAAGTGATTCCCATAGTAGCGGCAAGAGAAATAGGAGCAGCCTAAACTATGAAAATGGGGTTGTGGGGGAGCAATTCAAGCGTCGTGATGCTAGGCGAAGTAGCCTGAATGAGGCACCCTAGATGGCGAAAGTCCAGTAGCTGAAAGAATTACTAGCTTACCCTCTGCCCCGAGTAGCATGGGGAACATGGAATCATGTATGAATCAGCAAGGACCACCTTGCAAGGCTAAATACTCCTGGGTGACTGATAGCGAAGTAGTACCGGAAGGGTTAAAAGAACCCCCATCGGGAAGTGAAATAGAACATGAAACCGTAAGCTCCCAAGCAGTAGGACAAGCCAGGCCTTTGACCGCGTGCCTGTTGAAGAATGAGCTGGCGACTCATAGGCAATGGCTTGGTTAAGGGAACCCACCGGAGCCGTAGTGAAAGCGAGTCTTCATAGGGAAATTGTCACTACTTATGGACCCGAACCTAGGTGATCTATCCATGACCAGGATGAAGCTTGGGTGAAACTAAGTTGAGGTCCAAACCAACCGATGTTGAAGAATCAGTGGATGAATTGTGGTTAGGGGTGAAATGCCACTCGAACACAGAGCTAGATGGTTCTCCCAGAAATGCATTGAGGGGCAGCAGTTGACTGGACATCTACGGGTAAAGCACTATTTCAGTGTGGGCCGCTAGAGCGGTACCAAATCAAGGCAAATTCTGAATACTAGATATGACCTCAAAATAACAGGGGTCAAGGTCAGCTTGTGAGACGATGGGGAATAAGCTTCATCATCGAGAGGGAAACAACCTAGATCACCAGGTTAGGCCCCTAAATTACCGCTCAGTGATAAATGAGGTAAGGGTGCATAGACAGCTAGGAGGTTTGCCTAGAAGCAACCACCCTTGAAAGAGTGCGTAATAGCACTAATCGAGCGCTATTGCACCAAAGATGAACGGGGATAAAAGGTCTGCCGAAGCTGTGGGATGTAAAAATACATCAATAGGGGAGTGTTCCGCCTTAGAGAGAACCCTCCACGCGAGCGGTGGTGGATGAACCAGAAGCGAGAATGTCGGCTTAAGTAACGCAAACATTGGTGAGAATCTAATTCCCTGAAAACCAAAGGATTCCTCAG
>JAJOOS010002547.1:0-22052 GCA_029582725.1 Solanum chiquidenum
AGCAGGCAAGGACAAAAAATTTCTCAGATAGGAATTGCTACAGCCTGTTAAAGGAGCCAGGTCAACATGGGTGGGTTGCAACATAGTGGGTATATTTAACACCATAATCTGCAAAAAAGGGGTTTCATGTTTATGTAGACTGATTGACGAGAACCGAGGTTGAGTTAACGCTAAGCTTGAGATTTGGAGGCAGACCTTGTGTCTAAAGGGTTCAGGCTGAGTAGAATCAAGATAGAATACTTGGAATGCAAGTTTAGTGACTTAACGTTTGAGGTTTGCGTGAAAGTGAGGCTTGATACACTGATCACTTAGCAGAGAAGAAGTTTCAAGTATTGGGTCTATTATCCAAGGAAATGGGGAGATTGACGATGATGTCACACATTGTATAGGTGCATGGTGGACGAAATAGAGGCTCGGATTTGGAGTCATGTGTGAAAAGAAGGTACCACAAAAACTTAGAGGGAAGTTCTTCAGAGCGGTGGTTAAACCGCTATGCTGTATGGAGCGGAGTGTTGGCAAGTGAAGATGAAAATTGCGTAGATGAGGATGTTGAGATAAATGTGTGGGCATAACATGAGAAATGACATTATGAATGAAGATATTCGGGACAAGGTAGCATTTGCCTCAATAATGGACAAGATGCGGGAAATGAGACTAAGATGGTTTGGGCATGTGCACAAGAGATGCATGGATGCCCTAGTGCAGAGCTGTGAGATGTTGGCTATGGGTGGATTCAAGAGAGGTAGAGGTAGAGTGAAAAAATATTGGGGAGAGGTGATTAGATATGACATGACGTAACTTCAGCTGATCGAGGACATGATTTTAGATAGGAGGATATTGAGGACACAAATTAGGGTAAAATAGTTAAGCGCTGTCTCTTGCTTATTCTTCTGTACTATTAGCCACTTTTAATCGTAGTATTACTCTTGTAGTTTCTTGTTCTTTGTGTTTGGTTACTATCTGTTGTTTTTTGTATTTCCATTATCGTTTTATCTTCTTAATGACTATTGTTTAGGATGATTTGTCAGTTTGTCTATAATTTTCTTCTCTGACTTCTTTATTTCTGTTCTTTCTTTCCCTTTACTGCTTTGGACTGTTTTTTCCTTGAGCTGTGGGTCTATCAGAAACAACCTCTCTACCTTAAGGTAGAGGTAAGATCTGCATACACTTTACCCTCCCTAGACCCTTGTGGGATTACATTGGGTATGTTGTTGTTGTCGTTGTATGCTTTACTTGTGTCAAGAAGATCAAGAAATAGTGGAGTACCTGTTTATCCATTGCAGAGTTTCCAACAATGCTGGAATTATTTCTAAGTATCTGTGGTATTGCATGTGTGATGCCTCAGAATGTGAGAGGTTTAATACAAAGTTGGCAACATCAGGTAAGTTACTCACAAAGAGAATAAACAGAGATACGGAGGACTATTCCACTGTGAATTTCTGGACAATATGGCTGGAAAGGTACAAGGCCTGTTTTGAAGAACACAGATCTCCAATTTTTAGGGTAAAAGATAGTTGTTTGCAGAATCTGTTCTTCTGGTGTAGAAGTAGCTCAATAGGTAGTTTGAACCAATTAATGGATTTCCTAGATTTGTTAGGAAGGGAAGTCTAGTTGCCTGTTTTTCTTTTTGGAGTTCTGTTGTTTATGTAACCTTTTATTACCTTCTTGGTACCCTTTTAATAAGACTTGCCTTGTAAAAAAATATTTATTAACTTGCTGGATAGTTTGTTGTAGTTGAAGGTGAAGACATCTTTAATTTATATAGATTTTGGTGCTTAACTACCATATTAGTTAAGGTCCTTTTTAATTGAGTGGAGTGATCTTGTTCTCTCAATTACTTGACTTTGTAGTTTCAAATTTTCTATATTAGTTCTTTTCCTTATTTCCTTTTGTACTGGTTGGTTTCTTTGATACCGTCGGCGACACCAGCTGAAGGAAGGTCACGTTACTGTCCCCTATTTCACTGAAGCGCACACACTTGGTTACCGTTGCTTATCTATAAGTAACTTCTTTATGTAATAGCACCAATTTGGTTCTCCGGTAGACTCTGTGAAGATTTTGATCTTGCTGGTCAATTTTTTTAGTTTATGTGTTCTGAATCACAATCTTTTTTCGCTTATTGTTTGTGTTTTGGATTAATTATTTATACATACTGAATAATTTTCTTAATCCAAATACAGGTTTGAGCCAAAGCTACTGGATTCTGTCAACTTGTAGCTCCATGGATGAGTCCTCCCACTGGCTGCTTGTTACATTTCATTGAATCGCAAGATTGCTCAGACATCCATCCCCATTACGCTTTGCCTGCCCTAACCATCTGTTAACTGGCAGGTAGAGGCTTATCTATGTGATTTGATACGCTGGTTGGTTATCGAAACTTTTTCTCAATTGCTACTCTTTGCCACTTTTTATATGATAATATAATCACATACGCATGAATTGCTGCGCTTTTCACCTTTTATATGATAATAGCAACAACTTCCTCTTTTTCATTACTTGATTTTTTTTTTTTGTGTTCTAATTCGTCAATGAGAGAGTTAAATTAATTATATTAAAGATGTCATGTCCTTTAATTATATATATTTGCCTTAATAATGTGAAACCTTATACATTTACTGTGTGAAGTTGATGTGTATAATTAAAGAAGATGATATACTTTATGTGATTTACTTAATCAGCTAATAGACGATCAATAACATATGTAATTTTTTTTTTTTGTTGAAAAGCATCTGGATACTTCATTAGAAATTAAAATATTAAATTAAAAATATGAATTTTTGACATTTTATGTTTTTATTTTTTAAAGATGATGACTATGTATGAAGCCTTAAATTTGTGGTTTTGAGACAGCCCATGCTGGCCAATCAAACTTGGGTGGCATAGATTAATTTCTGGGGCATTCACGTGAGACTTCAGCCTCGGTAGAGTTTACAAGCGGAGTCAGTCTCTGTAACATTTACTGTCTCCATTTTATAATAATTTCTCCTTCTTAAAATCAGTGTTACTTAATAAAATCATGCATGCACTATCATCCTATCGAGGTAGTATAATATCTCTTCGTTCACTTGTTGTTTAGTTTGAAATATTTTTTAAAAAGTGATGAATAAAATAATATAATTTAGGTCGTTTTTAATTATTAAGTATTACTTATAAAATGATAAATTATTTTTTGATTTTTCAAACTAAATAAATAAAAATGGACATCAATGTTCAATATAGTGAACAAGTAAAAATAAACGGAAAGAGGTGGTTAAGTTCTGAAGGGCAAAATGGTCACACTATTCCCACCCCTCTTATCTATATTATAGGGGTTTTCTCATTTGATACCTTCATTCAAAGATATTAGAAAGCATTACCAAAAAAGGATGATCAAGATCGAGAGGAAGACTTTTGGGCTTTTGTTCCTTCTCATTGTATTTGCATCACGTAATTAGTCTTTTTCCCATTATATATTTTGTGAATCCAAGTTAATGATATATGGTTTCTAAATTTTTTTGATATACATAATACACTGTCGAAAATGTGTGTTTTACTATGAGTTTGATACTTATATTTTCTTTTTAAAAATTTAAAATGACCAGTAGATAGTCGAGCATTGTCGTGCTTTACCTCAAAGAGGTAGAAGCTAGCTTGATCATCTCCTATTAGTAATTAACAATAGTTTTTGCTTAGTTTCTTATTCTCTAACGAGTGATGCTAGTTGTTGTTTCCTTTGCTTAGTATCTTGTTATTTGACTATCATATTTTACTTGTGATGAAAACTTATTTTTTGAGTCAAGGTCTATCAAGAACAACTTCTTTACCCTACAAAGGTAAAAAATATGATCTGTGTATATTATATCCTCTTCAGATTTTACTGAATATGTTATTATTATATTATTACTGTTATTTAAAAATTTAACTTATATGTACATCGACATCTAAAAAACTTTAATTTTAGACTTCCGAATTTTGTGCATGTAGAAATAGGAATCCGACAAGTGGAGGGAAGAGTGTGCATCTCACAAAGCCATCGGTACCGCGGCCCATGCGTCCTTGACCACAATTGTGCTATCATTTGCCGCAACGAAGGCTTCTCTGGCGGAAACTGCATTGGCTGGCGCCGAAGATGTTTCTGCACTAAGCTATGCTAATAGTAGAGAATCGTAGTAGCTCAGTTGTTTGACTACGTGAACTTGTTCAATTTCTAATTTCTGTTGTTCCCGTGCTATCTTTAGTTTATTGTCCCTTTCTTCTTGTTTTTCGTTTTGGTACTCACTCTATTACAATTTATTTGTCTATTTCTTTTGGTTAAAAAAGAATCCCCCCTAATTTGTCTATTTTTTTAATTTAAATCTCATATGATACGTTTAAGATGGACATCTTGATATATACATTACACACATTTTAAATTTAAATTAGAAATTCAAATTTTTTTCATCTTCTTAAATTTCGTGTCGAGTTAAACTAAGACAAATAAATTGAGTATTTTACGGAAGTTGGTAGTCTACTAATCTGTGTGTTCAAAAATTCAAACTTAATGTCAAAAGAAATAACAAAAATAGAGATTATCACTTGATCCAAGCTATTAAATTAAAAGCAGTAAATTTGTCCGCCTTGTTGAATTTAAATACTAAAATTTTTCTATTAAAAGAAACAAATAACACATGATAAGAAAGAAGAGTAAATCAAAATGTACAAAAAAACGTCACCAATGTTGTACAATTGTTAGCAAAATTTATCTCACATCGGATACATGCTGTAAAATGAACAGTTTCGGCCCGTATTTAAAGTTGGCTCCAGCCAATCAGTCAAATCACGCACATAACAAACTATTCTTTCGCCTTTTACTAAAGAATATTGTGTGCGCGTTGCAAATAGTGGCATACGTCAATTTTTGGAGGGTTCAAAGCTATCCAACTCTTGAAGATCAACATCTTCTACATCATGATTATATTGCTCCTCATCATCTTCCTCCTCAGATTCTTCATCAGTTAGTGTCCAAGTCCTACTTGAAGTTGAACTTGTAGATGTAGTTTCTACTCCTTTGCTCTTGTCAAGTGCTCTTGATCTTGAAGAAAGTCCCCTAAGATGATAGATACTCTCGTCAGCTCCAATTGCCGTAACAACACTACCCCAAGTAAGATCATCATCCTCATATACTAGTTCATCTTCTTGATCTTCGGGGAATCCAACTAACCATTCATTTGAATCATCAATGTTATCCAAGCGAATTGGATCAATGAGATCACGAACATCGTAATGGCATTTCAATGTTCTATTGTACTTAATGTACACTAGATCATTGAGACGCGATAGTGCAAGCCTATTCCTCTTTTTGGAATGAATATGCGCATAAGTTATAGATATTAACTAATGTCTAATAGATACTGATAATAATATAATATGGAAATTAAGATATATATTTTTTTCTTACGTGTTCAAACACACTCCAATTTCTCTCACATCCGGATGAGCTATAAATTAGGCTTAATACTTTCATGGCAAACTTTTGCAAGTTCGGTGTTTGACTACCAAATAGTGACCACCATTCAACTATAATAAAATAAATTTAAAGGTTAATGAGTATAAATAAGTTAAATAATTTAACTAAGAGCTAAATCAACTCACTTACCCGGTGACGTTGTGTCTTTGGCTCTTTTAGCCGAACCACAACCAAATAGTCCATCCGCCATTTTGTACCTAGGAAACTCAACAACTAGTAAATCTTGTATTGCTGTATCGGGGATCATCTTCTCAACACATGCATAATACTCATCCCACAGATTCGTTAGTAAAGTTCCCTCTTCTTGAGCTTTATAAAGCAATCTTGGGTTCAAAACAAGGCCGATGGAGTTGGTCTGACCACGTTGCATCAATAATTTCAAACACTTTCTCATATTGCTTCTTAACTCCACGAAAACCTCGTGCAATAGTTTCTTTGGCTCTATCCATTGCTTTATAAATATAGCCCATTGGTGATTTTTTCTCCCCATCCACCAAACGAAGCACTGTTGTCAAAGGGCCACAAACTGTAAGTGCTCGAACAACATCACTTCAAAACTGGGCAGAAATAATAAGGTTGACAACTTCTTTCCCCAAAGTTTCCTTTGAAAATTTACTTGAAGTCCATTCGGTTGAGTGGACTAAAATTCTCAAGTATTTCCTTTGTATGTACATAGCTCTCAAAGTTAAGAAGGCCGTTGCAAATCTTGTCTTGGCCGATTTCACCAAATTTCTTTCCTTGGTGAATTTTCTCATCAAGTTTAACAACAATGGCCTTTGACTAATGTAAGAATGGATTTTGATGGCCTTCTTAAAAATTGTTAAAGAAAAATTATAGTAATTAGTAGCTAATGAGTATTAAATATTGACTATAAAGAAAGTTAAAGGATATGAGAGTGATATTACCGGAAGCATATGGATTAACCTTGAATATGCCACCAAACATCAAGTTGATGCAATGAGCAGCACACGAAGTCCAATAAATGTGTGGGTACACACCCATCATTATGCTTCTCGCTTTAACATTCTTACTAGCATTATCGGTGACAATTTGTACAACATTTCCTGGTCCAATTCTTTCAATAGTGCTTTCAAACAATTTGTACATTTTGGTGGAATCAGTAGATTCATTGCTAGCATCAACAGAACCAAGAAATACACTATTGATTGGAGAATTCACCAAAATATTGATGATCATTTTACCATTTCGTGCCGTCCATTTGTCCATCATAATGGAACATCCAAACTTTGTCCATTGCACTTTATGCCCTTTCGTCACATTCCGCGCAGTGGATGATGTACCTCCACTAGAAGATATCTTTGGAGTTTTGGAGGGAGACATTATTTCAGCATATTCATCCATATCATCATCATCATCAATATTCACATATTCTTCTGGCTGCCTCACTTAAAATTTTGGATTACTAGCGATTTCATTTGCCATATACGCCCTTACTTCTTCTCTAATCTCCGACGGACAAGCTTAACATTGTTTTACATTTTTGTACCACCCACTAAATGTTGCTTGTGTCGAGTAATACCACCATTAAAAGTACCCCTACAAAAATTACATTTAACCGAATCTTTTATTGATATTTGAGTACCATAATTCCATCCAATATCCCTCTTTTTGCTATCATCCGACGCCATTGAATTCACTATTTATATAACTAAAACTAAATTAAGTTAGAACGAATTCAAGAAATTATTATACAAGAATTATTTTTTTTTTGAAAAAATATAGGTAGAAGCTAGTGGCCAGTGAAAAATAGAAAAACAAAGGGACTTGTTCTTCTTCACAGTTCACACTGAAAACAGAGGACTGCGGGAGTAGTACTAAAAACAGAGTTCTTACTTTTTCACTTATTCTTCACAAATCACAAGATCACAATCGCGAAAGTTGAATAGCAGCGCAGTGACCAGTCGCGACTCACATAACAGAGGAGAAGTCATGTAAGAGAAGTCCAGTACCTGAGGAGCAGTTGCGATTTGCGAAAGTCAAACAACATCAGTCGTCGGCTCATCGCGTCTTAAATTTCCAAGTCGCGAAAGTTGAAACGAGAAGGAGCAGTAGTCACGACTTCAAGTTTGAAAAAATATCCCATAAAACCCTAATTTTGTTATTTGGCTTTTGATTATTTAAATTCAGACTTTAAAAAAAAGAAGAAAAAAAGGTGGCACCTTTTTCATCGCCGTTCCACGTCACCATTCGCCTTTCGCTCGCCTTGGGACACTTTTTAGGGTTCGCTGCGCCTCGCTGGAAAGAGGCGCTGAGGCCTCGCCTCGCCACGCATTAACTCCAAAGGCGAAAGGCGCTCGCCTTTAAGAATACTGGGCAAGAGAAATAACATATAAATTTGTATATTGCAAGAAGAACAGTAATCAAGAAATCAAAATTTATGTATTCAATGATTAACTTATAAATTAGAAGTCGATTTTTCTCATCCTTGTGTGGATAGAAAGGTACATAACCAAAAGAGAATGCGCATTTATTTTATCCTTATGGATTGAAAGGTGGTCGAACGAAAGAGAATGTGCAGTAATTTGATCCTCTTATTGAAAAGCTAGGGCCTACTTTCGTATCAAAGGGTTGAGACTTTCTTTATGTAGATAGATAAGAATAGAATGAGCTCCTACTCTCTTTCAATCGCTGATGCTAAAAACAAAGACAAATAGAGCGTAGACTTGGGGGGAGATTGAGTCAGCAATTAGTTTTTTTGGAATATGAAGAAATTATGTTATTGAATCTTCTTATTGAAGGGTATTTTAGCGTTTAGACGAAATAAGTCTTAGTTTTGACTGTGGATATAAAGGAAATGATCCTTGTTGGATTGAAAAGTGGACAAACGAAAAAGAATGTGCATTCATTGATCATTTGATTTATGTGAAGTGGAAGCTAGACTAGATTGGACCATGACCCTCCTAATATATAAGGACCTTATACTTTCTTCAGAATCACAGTGAAGAGATCTTTTCTTTAACTAATTGAACCAGTCATTCACAAAGAATAAAGTCTCAAACAAAAATGTCTACATATTTCCATCAAACACGATTAAACAAGTCAGTCGCTCAAGTGGGATCAAATCGGGCTTTAGTGTGAACAATTGTATTTGAATCGGGAACGGAAAGACTAAAATATAATCCATAAAATAAATGCAAGATTGCTTAAATTCATGAATTTTCCACATGTAGCTGCAGTCCAGCTAGTATAGATCCTCTTGCTTTTTGGATTTTTCCTATTAAGTACAGGAAGAGAAAGTAAGTTAAGCAGAAAAGGTTTAGTTTATAGGAGTAATCAGTTGATTCCCAAATTTTCAAAATGCATGTACTAATAAGAATGTCACTTAAACCTTGTAATTTTCACATAATTAAGGAAAACATTTCATCATTTGTCTTCTGCAGAAAGTATAATCGTTAGCAAAGACATCTTCTTTTTACAAGTTGGACCAATAAGCAAGAGAAATGTCTGGGCAGGAAGTTTTCTCGATAGCAAAACCATTGTTGAGAAAATGACATACAGTGCCATCGTTTACATCTTAGACTTTGTTGATGCAATATCGCTTGTTCAACAATGATTGAACTGCTAATGGAATTGTAATTTAAATTATGGGTGACTTCCTTTTTAAGAAACACTTCCATAAAGTAATAAGATTAATTTTTCACTGAAGGGGGAAAATCATAAAAACGTAAAAACGTAAAAAGGGACATGAAGACATCAACAATATTAGGACAAAAGTTTTAAGGATTGTTCCATAACCAACTGCTGCAACCAGGATCTTCCTAAGACCATTCTCACTCATTTTTTGACGCAACAGTGGAATATCTAACCACCAATTTATTGCAGCATAGATGTCTGACAAAATGACATAATTACCAGTATTTTGAGGCTTAAGTTCAAAAAATCTATTTGATATCTCCTCCCCAACCTCAATGTCACAGTGTAGCTTACAATCCTTAAGAAATGCACCCCAGGCACCAGCATGAGGTTCAACAGGCATCGACTTTATAAGTTCATATGCGTCTTGAAGCTTTCTTGATCTTCTAAGAAGGTTTACTACACATGCATAATGATTCGGAGATAGCTTGACAGAGTATTTGGTTGTCATTAGATTGAAGATCCGGAAACTCTCCTTAGCAAGTTCTGCACGACTACAAGCTGTTAGAATTATCTTTAGGGAAACATCATTAGGCACTAGACCCTCGTTCAACATCCTATCAAAGAAATTTACAGCCTGAGAACCGCAACCATGAATAGACAACCCTTGTATCATTGAACAATATGATACTAGATCACGCTTAGACATCCCCTCAAACAACATTTTTGCCCTTTTCATATTCCCATACTTAGCATTCATATCCACGAGGGCCGCAGATATATGTACTTGATTAAGATCAAATGAATTTTGGCTCATATAATGTTCTACCCAATTTGCCAGGTCCAGACGACCTAACTGGGAACACACACACATCAAACTTACCATTATAAACTCATTTGGCCTAACATTCATCGACAACATTTCATGGCAAATTTTGACAACTTCATTGGGTTGCTCGTTTTGAGTAGGGGTGTACAAGCCAAATCATAAAGTCAAATCGAACCGACGAATAAAATCAACTGAAATTGATTGTATCTTATTGAATATCAATCTCATATCTCACTAACAACCCATGAATAGACTCCTGCTATTGAGATATCTGCTAATAACTAACTTATAGAACAAACAAATTGAAGTTCAAGAAAAAGCTAACCCCACTTACGGAAGTTCATGCTATTGAGATTTCTGATAATAACTAACTTGCAGAACAAACAGATCAAAGTTCAAGGAAAAAGCTAACCCCACTTACGGAAGCTCCTGCTATTGAGATTTCTGCTAATAACTTACTTGCAGAACAAACAAATTGAAGTTCCAAAGAAATTGGAGTAAACAACTTACAAAGTTCATCAAAATTTTGAGGAATACGAACAGGGGAGGATTTAAGGCATATCGGTGTGTTAGGTGACACGGTTTCATAAAAAATTTGTACCGAATAATGAATATACCTATATATATAAAAAACTAAAGGCTAAAACAATTTACAGGACATTCCTTACAACTTAATGCGGCTAGCTCAATTGGCAAACGTGCCACATTCCATTCGCAACGTCACGGGTTCGATTCCCAAGGTTACATTTTTCTTCTCTGTTTTTTATCCACGTTTTCTGTTTGTTTTATTCACATTTTAATTTTTTCTTTTCTTAAAATTATTAAATTTTTGTTTTAAGTTCAAAACAATAGGTCCCTTCATTAAAAACCTACCCACCCACTCACCCACTTAAATTCATTCAAAATCTAACAACTTGTTTTAATTTTTAGAATTAATATAAAACTCAAAATCTCCTTTATTAATTAAAGTTATAGTTAGAGCTGTCAATATGGGCTGGTCCACCCTATTCGGGCTAACCCGTACAAACTTTGAAATTTTACGGATCACGTCGGGCTAGCCCATTTTTAGTGTGGGCCAGAAATAGGTCGGCCAGCCGACAAGTATGTGGTCTACGGGCTGGCCGGGCCATCCCCCTTTTCTTAAAACTATACTTTTTATAATTTTTTAGATTAAATTATAATTTTATAATATTATCATAAATATGGACAGGACAATATTACATGGAGTGTTACTGCTACTGCTTATTAATAAAATCCACAAATAAAATTATCTTTATAATATTTATTAAGTTTGATTTCATGTAAAAGAATAAATAGCTAAATAAAAATATCAACCTAATTGTTTTCAAGTGATTATAATAAAACACAAAAACTATGACAATATTTCATTGGCTACGACCTATGTAGTGATTCCCTAGAAATTTTAAGGAGTTTTTATTTTATGTAGTACATATTTTATAAACATAATTTGTATTTAAATTGTAATATTTCAAAATTTGAACAGATTTTGAGTTTACACTCTTGTTATTTTTAATTTTTAATTAATTTTTATTTGGCCCACGGGCTGGCCCTATCCATATTTCTCAAGCCCCACAAATCGACAGACTTATTCAGGCCAGGCTAAAAAGCTCTCTTTTTAAATGAGCTTTAAAATTTGTAGCCCAACCCTATCAAATCATGGGTTAGGCCAGGCCGGCCCAACGGGCCTAGCCCATATTGACGGCTCTGGTTATAGTTAAATAAAAATAGTGTTGACTCCTTAAATCCTTGTATTAGTATATTTAGGTTAGTATTTTTTTGCTATTCTATTTTTTTTATTATGTGCTTGGAGTTTTCTTTTTATTTGTTCATAATAATAATTTTATTTTTTACTATCTACTTGTTACAATGAAATAATTTAGAATTCATTAAATTGATTAAAATTGTCCGCAATCCTCTATTATTTGATCCTCAATCACTAATTGTGTAGATCAAATCATATTGGTTTAAATTTTTAATGGAGAGGTATTATTCTAAACAAATTTATAAATGTTCAAAGCCAATTTTAACGACTCAAGCTTCAACTGACTTGAATTGAGTTTTATTATTATGATTTGAAGGAGGTAAAAAAATATATATATAAAATTTTGGTTAACCAATTTTTTTAATTTAAAAACCGAAAACCGAACCGAAAAATTGAAATATTGAAAATCAAAATCGAAACCGACCAAAATAACTGAAAAACCAAAACTGAAATTTTACAAAAATTGGTTCGGTCGTTTTTTTGATTTTTACCATACTATGCCCAGCCCTATGAATAATCCAACCTTCCCTCAAAGCAAACACATTAGAAAAAGATTTGACCAACGATGGGAAAGTAAATTCATAAGGTATCACATTCACACTTCTTCTCATTTGTTTCAAGACTACAAAACAATCAATAAGAGATGGTTTTTTTCTATACCCTTTAATCAATGTATTCCATACATAAAGATTAGGCTGAATCACATGCTCAAACATACTTGTAGCATAAGCTACATCATACAAAAACATATTAAAGAGGGATATAAACTGGTTAATGATAAAATGGTTTTTCTCATAAAGCTTTTGTATTATGTGGGTATGAACTTGTTCAATGTGTTTTATGCATCTGCTCTCTCTCAACAGCTTTAGAACCGTAATGGATAATGGTTCAGTTCTTATGCATTTTCTAATCAAAGACATAACCACAAAATCAAAGTAGATGGTGATGACAACTCCACATTGCTTCTTTATGCAATAATTAGTAATATTGTTGACAATTATATGTATTTTGTAGGTATGTTTAGCTTGAAAGAGTGGGCTTTATTACCATCCACTATGTGTTTGATAAAATGCCACAAAGAAATAAAGAAAAAGATAACCTCACTTACAGAATCAAAATGTACAAAAAAAAGGCCACCAATATTGTACAGTTGTTAATAGACTTTATCCCACATCGTATACAAGTTGTAAAGTGAAAAATTTTGGCCGATATTTAAAGTTGGCTCCAGTTGATCAGTCAAATCACGCAGCCACAAAGTGAGCATATTGTGAACAGTTCTTTCGCCTTTTGCTAAAGAATACCGTGTGTGCATTGCAAATTATGGCATACGCCAATTTTTAGAGGGTTTTTCTTTTTTTGAGAAATACCCAACAATTCTTAGTTGAAATGTTTTCTTTGTTTTAAAGGGCCTTGATGTAAAATCATATGTCAAGAGAAATAACTTACAAATTTGCATATTAAAAGAAGAACAATAATCAAAATTTATGTATTCAATGATTGACTGATAAACTAGAAGTTGATTTTGGTACACATACAAAAGAGAATGCACATTTATTTGATCTTGTGCATTGAAAGGCGGGGCCTACTTTTTTTCAAATGATTGAGACTTTCTTTCTGAGATAGATAAGAATAGAAAGGGGTCCTTCTCTCGTTCAACCGCCAATGCTAAAAACAAATACAAAGAGCGCGTAGACCCGAGGGGAGGTTGAGTCAGCATCTAGTATTTTCGAAATAGGATGAAAGGATGTTGTTGAATCTTCTTGTTGAAGGGCATTTTAGCAATTAGACGGAATGAGTCTTAGTTTTGATTGTGGATATAAAGTAAATGATCCTTGTGGATTGATAGTGGACAAACAAAATAGAATGTGCATTCATTTCCCTATCTGATCCATGTGAATTGAAAGGTAGACGAGATTGGAATATGGCCCTCATAATATATAAAGACCTTATACTTTCTTCAGAATCACAATGAAGAGACCTTTTCTTTAACTAATTGAACCGTCATTCACAAAGAATCAAGTCTCAAACAAAAAGGTCTATACGTATTCCCATCAAACATGATTAAACAAGTCAATAAGATACAACCCATTTAAAAAAAATGCAAGATTTCTTAAATTCATGGATTTTGCATATGTAGCTACATTCCTGCTAGTATATGTTCAGATTTTTTTTCTCGACCATAGGAGGAGAACGTAAATTATGCAACAAAGGTTTATCTTAATAGGAGTTGAAGAAGAAGGAAGCTGACGATTGGAATATGTCCAACACAGCTGACTGACGTGTCTACAGCAAGTGTTGATGAAGAATGAAGCTGACGATTGGAACATGTCCAACGAAGCTGACTGACGAGTTTACAACACTGCTCTAGAATTAGAGTCGCACTTGGATTAGATTACTTATATTAATTATGATTATATTACGACTAGGATTAAATTATGATTATAATTATAGTACAACTAGGATTAGATTATTTATATTTGCATTATTATTATTATTATATAGTAGTAATAGGTATTGTAATAGGAGTGTAGAAATCTCACATCTAGGATTAGAGAAATAAAGGATTGTATTGATAAAAATAATGTTGAGTTACAACCTCCTTATATAAGAGAGAATTGTAGAGTCCTAAGTTAACTATACTTATACTACTATATAATAATAATAATGCAATATAAATAATCTAATCCTAGTTGTACTATAATTCTAATCATAATCTAATCCTAGTCGTAATATAATCATAATTAATATAAGTAATCTAATCCTAGCGCGACTCTAATTCTAGAGCAGTGTTGTAAACTCGTCAGTCAGCTTCGTTGGACATATTCCTTTGACATCTTCCAATCGTCAGCTTCCTTCTTCATCAACACTTGCTGTAGACACGTCAGTCAGCTTTGTTGGACATGTTCCTTTGACATGTTCCAATCGGCAGTTTCCTTCTTCTTCAACATTTCTCCTCAAGCTAGTGAGTAGAGGAACGGTTACTCCTAGATTGATTTGAATACCCAGCAAAAAAAATACCTTGAATACCCAGCAAAAACTTATTTTTGTCAATGCTTTGGTATGAATGTGATGTCTGTTTCTCTGGAGTTGATGTTGTTGTTTCTTCTTTCCCTGCCTTTATGGGCAGAGAATACCATGTTATGGTTTTGTTGTGACACATTTTCTTCATCTTCCCTTATATCAAAACTCGTGAGAGTATAAACAAATTGATTAAGGGTGGAATATGGTGTCTTATCTAATATGACAAAGGTCTTGTATTTGAGATCTAAATCTCTAGCAAAATTAATTATTTTTGTTGCTTGAATATAAGTTTTTTCCAAGCATTCCCACCTCTCCTTGGCAGTTGAGCAACCCACAATTAAGTGCATGCTTTCTTCGGTCAAGGTGCTTGAGATCCATCTCCTTAGCAACACATCTTTCTCCTTCCAATCATCAATGGTGCCACTATCTTTTGCATCCTTCTCAACCGCTACAAATTTCCCAGTGGAACAGCTACTTTTACTTGGTTCATTCTCTATGATATGAATCAATTGGGATATGTGTGTCCTCTTTATGAGGTAGTTTGTTGGCTTAAGTTTAATAGAGCAGGCGACAATGAGTTGGTGAAGTAAGGAGGTCGACATATTTTTGGTAGAAGAGGTCATTGCAACGTGTGGTTTTTTTTTCATTTTTTTTAAAATCAATACTCAGAGAGCGGAAGAGCTTTTATTCTTTGATACCATGTAGAAATCTCACGTCTAGGATTAGAGAAATCAAGGATTGTATTGATAAAAATAATGTTGAGTTACAACCTCCTTATATATGAGAGAATTGTAGAGTCCTACGTTAACTATACTTAGAGTCCTACTATAATACCTATTACTACTATATAATAATAATAATGCAAATATAAATAATCTAATCCTAGTTGTACTATAATTCTAATCATAATCTAATCCTAGTCGTAATATAATCATAATTAATATAAGTAATCTAATCCTAGTGCGACTCTAATTCTAGAGCAGTGTTGTAAACTCGTCAGTCAGCTTCGTTGGACATATTCCTTTGACATCTTCCAATCGTCAGCTTCCTTCTTCATCAACACTTGCTGTAGAGACGTCAGTCAGCTGTGTTGGACATGTTTCTTTGACATGTTCCAATCGTCAGCTTCCTTCTTCTTCAACAGGAAGTACCTTTCCTTCAACAGGAAGTACCTTTCCTTCTGCAGAGTAATCAGTTGATTGCCAACTTTTCAAAATGCATATACTAATAAATGTCATTCAAACCTTTTCATTTTTCACCTAATTAAGGAAAATATTCCATTATTTGTCTTATGTAGAAAGTCTAATTGTTAGCAAAGACATCTTCTTTTTACAAGTTGGAGCAAAAAGCAAGAGATGTGTTGAGGCAGAGAGTTTTCTCAACAGCAAAACCATTATTGAGCAAATGACATGCAACCAACGTCTACGCCTAAGTCTTTGTGGATGCAATATAATATCGCTTGTTCAACAATGGTTGTACTGCTAATGGAATTGTAATTTAAATTAAGGGTGACTTCCTTCTTACGAAATACATCCATAAAGTAATAAGATTGATTTTTCACTGAAGGGAAAAACCCGTAAAAACGAAAAAAGAGACATGAAGACAAATAATAATAGTATAAAAGTTTTGTGGATTGTTCCATACCCAACTGTTGAAACCAAGTATCTTCCTAAGACCCTTCTCACTCATTTTTTGTCGCAACAATGCAACATCTAACCACCTATTTTCCATAAAATAAATGTCTGACAAAAGCACATAACTACAAGTATTTTGAGGCTTAAGTTCAAAAAGACTATTCGATATCTCCTCCCGAACCTCAATGTCACAGTGTAGCTTACAATCCCCAAGAAGTGCACCCGAGGCACCGACATGAGGTTCAACATGCATCGACTTTATAAGTTCATTTGCGTGTTGAAGCTTTCCTGATCTTCCAAGAAGGTCTACTACGCATGCATAATGATTCGGAGATAACTTGACAGAGTATTTGGTTGTCATTAGATTGAAGATCCGAAAACCCTCCTTAACAAGTTCTGCACGACTATAAGATGTGAGAATTATCTTTAGAGAAACATCATCATGCACAAGACCCTCGTTCAACATCCTATCAAAGAAATCTACAGCCTGAGAACCGTAATCATGAATAGACAACCCTTGTATCATACCTAATTTGCCAGGTCCAAACGACCTAACTGGGAAAATACACACATCAAACTTACCATTATACACTCATCCGGACTAACATTTATTGATAACATTTCATGGAAAATTTTGACAGCTTTATTTGGTTGCCCGTTCTGAGCATTGCCAGACATCAAAGCAGACCACAAAATTTTGTCTCTATCAGAAGACTTATCAAACAGAAACCTCGCTGATGCCATGTCACCAGCCTTAGCATAACCATCAATCATAGTAGTAAAAGATACCACATCCTTATAAGGCATACTATCAAACAATTTCTTCGCACAGGACAAATCACCAAACTTCACGAATGCCCTAATCATTGCATTCCCCGAAGCTACATTTCTCTGTGGCATTTCATTGAATAACTTCCTTGCTTCTAATAAATCACCAGCATATACATATCCAACGATCATCGCAGTCCATATAACCTCATTCTTTAGAGGAATTTCATCAAAGATTCTTCGTGCATACTCAATCTCTTTGCACTTCCCATAAAGATCAATCAAACTAGATCCTACAAACACATCACTATCAATCCCATATCTCACTAACAACCCATGAATAATCTTACCTTCCCTCAAAGCAAACACATTAGAACAAGATTTGACCAACGACGGAAAAGTAAATTTATCAGGTTTCACATTCACACTTCTTCTCATTTGTCTCAAGACTACGAAACAATCAACAAGAGATGATTTTTTGCTATACCCTTTAATCAATGTATTCCATACATAAACATTAGGCTGAATAACATGCTCAAACACACTTGTAGAATAAGATATATCATACGAAAACACATTACAGAGGGATATAAACTGGTTAATGATAAAATGGTCTTGCTCATAACCCTTTTGTATTATGTGGGTATGAATTTGTTCAAGGTGTTTTATGCATCTGCTTTCTCTCAACAGAGTTAGAACCGTAAAGGATGATGGTTCAGTTCTTATGCATTTTCTAATCAAAGACATAACCACAAAAGCAAAATAGATGGTGATGACAACTCCACATTGCTTCTTTATGCAAGAATTAGTAATATTGTTGCCAATTATAAGTATTTTGTAGGTGTGTTTAGCTTGAAAGAGTGGGTTTTATTACCATCCACTATGTATTTGATAAAATGCCACAAAGGAAAAAGAAAAAGATAACCCAAGTTAGAGAATCAAAATGTACAAAAAAAGGCCACCAATATTGTACAGTAGTTAACAAAATTTATCCCATATCAGATACAAGTAGTAAAGTGAACAATTTCAGCCCATCGATCAGTCAAATTACGCAGCCAAACAATGAGCACATTGCGAACAATTCTTTCGCCTTTTACTAAAGAATACCGTGTGTGCTTTGCAAATAGTGGCATACACCAATTTTTGGAGGGTTTTTCTCTGTTTGAGAAATACCCAACAATTCTTAGTTGAAATGTTTTCTTGTTTTAGAGGGCCTTATATAAAATCATATGTCAAGAGTAATAACTTACAAATTCGCATATTAAAAGAAGAACAATAATAAAAATTTATGTATTCAATGATTGACTGATAAACTAGAAGTTGATTTTGGTACACATATAAAAGAGAATGCGCATTTATTTGATCTTGTGGATTGAAAGGTAGGGCCTACTTTCGTTTAAACGGTTGAGACTTTCTTTCTGAGATAGATAAGAATAGAAAGGGCTCTTTCTCTCTTTCAACCGCCAATGCTATAAACAAATACAAAGAGTGCATAGACCTGATGAAAGGTTGAGTATGCAACTAGTTTTTCCGGAATAGGAAGAAAAGATGCTATTGAACCTTTTTGTTGAAGGGAATTTAGGCAATTAGACCGAATGAGTCTTAGTTTTGATTGTGGATATAAAGGAAATGATACTTGTGGATTGAAAAGTGGAAAAACAAAAGAGAATGTGCATTAATTTGACCTTCTGATCTATGTGAATTGAATTGTAGACTAGATTGGACCATGACCCTCATAATGTATAAATACCTTATACTCTCTTCAGAATCACAATGAAGAGACCTTTTCTTTAACTAATTAAACCGTCATTCACAAAGAATCATGTCTCAAACAAAAAGGTCTATACATATTCCCATCAAACATGATTAAACAAGTCAATAAGATACAATCTATTTAAAAAAATGCAAGATTTCTTAAATTCATGGATTTTGCACATGTAGCTGCATTCCTGCTAGTATAGGTTCGGATTTTTCCTCTCGACCATAGGAGGAGGACGTAAATTATGCAGCAAAGGTTTATCTTAATAGGAAGTACCTTTCCTTCTGCAGAGTAATCAGTTGATTCCCAACTTTTCAAAATGCATATACTAATAAATAATGTCACTCAAACCTTGTCATTTTTCACCTAATTAAGGAAAATATTCCATTATTTGTCTTCTGCAGAAAGTATAATTGTTAGCAAAGACATCATTTTTACAAGTTGGAGCAATAAGCAAGAGAAATGTCAAGGCATAGTGTTTTCTCGACAACAAAATTGTTGAGCAAATGACATGTAGCCCACGTCTACGTCTAAGTTTTTGTTGATGCAATATCGCTTGTTCAACAATGGTTGTACTGCTAATGCAATTGTAATTTAAATTATGGGTGACTTCCTTTATACGAAACACATCCATAAAGTAATAAGATTGATTTTTCAATGAAGGGAAAAACCCATAAAAACGAAAAAATGGATATGAAGACAAATAATAATGGGATAAATGTTTTAAGGATTGTTCCATACCCAACTGGTGCAACCAGGTATCTTCCTAAGACCCTTCCAACTCATCTTTTGACGCAACAGTGCAACATCTAACCACTTATTTGCCGCAGCATAGATGTCTGATAAAATCACATAATTACCCGTATTTTGAGGCTTAAGTTCAAAAAGTCTATTCGATATCTCCTCCCCAACCTCAATGTCACAGTGTAGCTTACAAGCCCAAGAAGTGCACCCAAGGCACCTACATGAGGTTCAACAAGCATCAACTTTATAAGTTCATATGCGTCTTGAAGCTTTCCTGATCTTCCAAGAAGGTCTACTACGAATGCATAATAATCCGGAGATAGCTTGACAGAGTATTTGATTGTCATTAGATTGAAAATCCGGAAATCCTCCTTAACAAGTTCTGCACGACTATAAGCTGTCAGAATTATCTTTAGGAAAACATCATCAGGCACAAGACTTTCGTTCAATATCTTATCAAAGAAATCTACAGCCTGAGAACCGCAACTATGAATAGACAATCCTTGAATCATTGAAAAATATGATACTAGATCACTCTTATGCATCCCCTCAAACAACATTTTTGCCCTTTCCATATTCCCACACTTAGCATTAATGTCCACGAGGGATGAAACTATATGTACTTTAATTAAGATCAAATGAATTTTGGCATATATAATGTTCTACCCAATTTGCTAGTTCCAAACGACCTAACTGGAACATGCACACATCAAACTTACCATTATAAACTCATTCGGCTGAACATTTATTGATAATATTTCGTGGAAAATTTTGACAACTTCATTTGGTTGCCCGTTCTGAGCATATCCAGACATCAAAGCAGACCACAAAATTATGTCGCTGATACCATGTCCCCAACTTTAGAAATTAGCATAACCATCAATCATAGTATTAAAATATACCACATCCTTATATGGCATACTATTAAACAATTTTTTCGCACCAAACTTCACGAATGCCCTAATAATTGCATTCCCCGAAGCTATATTTCTCTGTGGCATTTCATCGAATAACTTCCTCGCTTTTAATAAATCACCAACATATACATATCCAACGATCATTGCAGTCCATATAACCTAATTCTTTAGAGGAATTTCATTAAAGATTCTCCGTGCATACTCAATCTTTTTGCACTTCCCATAAAGATCAATCTAACTAGATCCTACAAACACATCACTATCAACCCCATCTCTCACTAACAACCCATGAATAATCCGACCTTCCCTCAAAGAAAACACATTAGAACAAGTTTGACCAACAACGGAAAACTAAATTCATCAGGTATCACATTCAGACTTCTTTTCAGTTTTTTCAAGACTACGAAACAATCAACAAGAGATGATTTTTTGTTTTACCTTTAATCAATGTATTATATACATAAACATTAGGCTGAATAACATGCTCAAACATACTTGTAGCATAAGATATATCATACGAAAACACATTACAGAGGGATATAAACTGGTTAATAATAAAATGGTCTTGCTCATAACCCTTTTGTATTATGTGGGTATGAATTTGTTCAAGGTGTTTTATGCATCTGCTCTCTCTCAACAGAGTTAGAACCGTAAAGAATGATGGTTCAGTTCTTATGCATTTTCTAATCAAAGATATAACCACAAAAATAATGTAGATTGTGATGACAACTCCACATTAATTCTTTGTGCAAGAATTAGTAATATTGTTGACAATTATAAGTATTTTGTAGATGTGTTTAGTTTGAAAGAGTGGGTTTTATTACCATCCACTATGTGTTTTATAAAATGCCACAACGAAATCAAGAAAAAGCTTACCCCACATACAAAATCAAAATGTACAAAAAAAATGCCACCAATATTGTACAGTTGTTTTCAGAATTTATCCCACATTGGATAAAAGCAGTAAAATGAACAATTTCGCCCCATATTTACAGTTGGCTCCAGTCGATTAGTCAAATCACGCAGCCACACAATGAGCACATTGTGAACTATTCTTTCACCTTTTACTAAAGAATATCGTGTGTGCGTTGGAAATAGTGGCATACGCCAATTTTTGGAGGGCTTTTGTCTTTTTGAGAAATACCCAACAATTCTTAGTTGAAATGTTTTCTTTGTTTTAAAGGACCTTGGTATAAAATCATATGGCAAGAGAAATAACATACAAATTTGCATATTACAAGAAGAACAATAATCAAAATTTATGTATTCAATGATTGACTTATAAACTAGAAGTTGATTTTGGTACACATACAAAAGAGAATGCACATTTAATGATCTTGTGGATTGAAAGGTGGGGCCTACTTTCGTACAAAAGTGTCACGCCCCGAGACTACCCCCGAGACGCGGACACGGGACCTAGGACCACAAGTGATCCCAAGCTAACCCTGCTGGCATGATCATGAGCATACTAAGGATAATAAACTGATGCGGAAGCTAAATCATAATTAAAATGAAAAG
>JAJOOS010002548.1:0-40215 GCA_029582725.1 Solanum chiquidenum
AACCTTATACTCAATTTCCAGCTTAATCACATTTGTATCAACACCGAGTTGCATTGCAATAACATTATACAATTCCTTATACGATGGACTTTCTTTAAAAATCACCCCCTCAATTGTATAATCAACGTAACAATTGTCATTGTCCCATCTACCGGAATGCATAACCAAAATAGCTAATGAAGCCATTTTCAAAATTTCTGTATAAAAAAATAAGTTATATATACATATACATTTATACGATTAAGAATTTCAACAACAAACAGAACATATATTTATACAAATTCTAGCAACTTCAGTTATTCACATATATACATATTCCCATTATATACTCATATAAACATTTATATACACATTTTGCATATATATTTATATATAAACAATTCTATACACAAATTAAATTAACGCGCCTTTTTATTTATTTTTTAAAACAATCAAAATGTATAAAAAAAAAAGACTGACTAGCAAATATACAGAAAGACACATCCGTAGCAAATTAAAATTTTGCTATGGACTGCAATTTTATAAAGTTTGCTATAGCATACAATTAGCAATTTTTAATTTGCTATACGTAAAATTTCTCTGTGATAAATGACCACATCCACTTTTAATTGCAAATGAAGTACAATTTCGTTTTCTTCTTTCCTTCTTAAAATTGTTGCAAACTTGTTGGAACTATTCAGATTTACAGGACCATGAAAAGACATATTGTCTGTTGATGATTTAAAACAGATTGAGTTTACACTTGTTGTTTTCCTAGGAGAGAATATTAATCATATATGAATCATGCAATCAATGAAAGCCTATAAGCACAAGTGTAGTACGATGTATGAAATACATTTGCTATTGAAACATCAAGAGGAGCTCATACGTAAAATTTGAGATTGTTTAGAGAAGATTCGAGTTGGTCGGAATTGAAAAACCCCATATTCATCCATTAAAGCTTCTTCAAAGTTTGATTTTAAAATTCGATGTGCCGCAAACGTGAATCGTTTCGAGTGAATAATATGTTAAAAGACTAAAAATATCGCAAGGAACTCATATCTAAAATTTGGAATTGTTTTAAAGGAATTTGTGTTGGTCGAGATTTTGGAGGGGGATCCGAGCAAATGCATATGTATATACATCTGTGATACACTGTTATCGACTATATACACAATATACACTATTTATACAATATTATAGATTAATTACTTACATATACATACAACCATTTTTTGTTGTCTGTACAGCTATCTAGAAAACCCTTTTTTTTGTATAGGTGTTTATTTTTAAAATGTGGAGTCTTTTTTGAGAGTAACAAAAACTGTTTTTCAAAAGCTAAAAATATAGTTTTTTTCTTTCAAAAAGATCTATTTGAAAAATTTGGCCAAATACTCCAAAATAAACTGATTTTAAACGATTGACCAAACATACTATGGGTATAATATGAAAACAACACCACAATTGTGGTATAAATAATCTCGGGATTGTTAATCCTGAAATCGAAAGTTCAACTATACGTCAAATAAAATAATCCTGTATATGATCATTATTCTTTTCCCAACAAACCAAACAATCCTTATATAATCATGTACTGATATTAACATATCATTAACGAAAGTCTACAGATAACAGGAGGTCAAGTTATTGTAATTCAAAACTTTTTGAACAAAAAAGGTTTAAATTGTTTCAATTAACCTTTCTTAGACAAGTTATGGGTGTTGAGAATTCAAACAATTCATTATTGGCATAAAAGAATTTTATAAATGTAGAAAAATGCAAATCCTGAACTGCCTGGGGATCTTGTGACAGTTGGATTACAGTAACTCACACACTATGCCAAAAATGATCTTTAGAGCGAATTAATTAACGACAATAGTTTAATTGCCACTAAATAAGTATTTTTAGCGGCAATTAACACTCACTCTGTGATGAATCTGTTAATCGTTTTTCTTTGTTCTTTTTGCCTGAAGATGAATTCTGAGCAAACTCTGAGAGCCCTTGCCGCAAAGCCTCAAGATTTACCCCATCGTCCACCAATACGCTAGTCACACCCATCTTTGAAACCTACCAAGAATAAAACAACCGTGTGAGTCTCCAAATTACATGACATTACTACAAATAATATTTCAGGCAACAGGTTGGAAATAATAGAAAGATCAACTAATAATAACTGGGAGCAAATTCACAATGAAGATATTTTACCGCCTCTATATTACGATCCTCATCATCAAAAAACAGCATCTCCTTATAAGGCACCCCTGTCCTCCTATTGATCTTCTGAAAGTGTTCGGTCTTGTGTGTCCAACTGGAAAATATCTCCTGCAACTCTAAGCATTCAGATTACGGCAACCAACATATATCAGCAGCTTTATGTTTGTGAAAAAAAAAAGATCTTGCCACAGTCATGATGTTATTTTTTCTTTAAAACACCAGCAGCAAATAAAGTTCTCAAAGTGATCCTCCCCCAAGGACTGAGGAACCCTATCTGCAGAGAATGCAATACATCACAAAATCACTTGAAAATGTGAACCATTCTAGTGCATAACAGTTGGCAAAGAAGTGTAGCAGCACTACCACAACATTGCTTTAGAGCTGGTTTCATGTATTCAGGTTGTTTTAATTTATTTTCCATTGTGTTCCGGACTCATTGTTTATTCTTTCCTTGAAAAGAGTTCCTTTAGTTGACAACAAGTGTTTCAGACTTCAGAGAAGATCGTCCTATAAATTTAGATACTCGCAGTGTTAATACCTAATTAATGATCCATTAGTTTTATTCTCTTTAGGCCTCTTGGCATATTTTACTGGGATTTGCCTTAAAAGCTTAGCTAGAGTACTGTACATAAAGCATTAATCTAATATCATTTGCAGTTCATCTCTTTTACTTTTGCTGCTCTCTTTTTGTCACATGACTTGGTTCACCAAGCAATTTGCTTAATCTCCGATCAGTGCAAGAATTCTTATACTATTAGCCATAGTAGCTGTAGGAGCATTATGTTATACTCTTTGTTGTAGGAGCATTATGTCATACTTTTTATTTCCTTTTCAAAAGCTTCTTACTTCTAAAGATTTCAAAATCCCAGTTCATGATTTTTTCCAGTTTGGCGCATTCTAATTCCCAGCCACTGTAGACTCCATTCTTGTAAACCTACTCATACCAACAAAGTCATGTCCTTCATGTTAATTGTAAAAGATACATGTAACAATATGAGCCACCAAGTCTTCTAGCATTTGTGGCAACATGCTTTACCACAAAACTAGGTGCTATCTATGTTACATGGATCCTTCATACTGTTTGGTGTCAATGTCAAACGGGAGGGTGTGAGTTATTTCTTTTTTGATAAGCACTTGGTTTGAAACTGGCTGGATAATGGGTCTATCCCAGTGTTTTGGACGGCGAGAGGCGACAAAAGGCGACAAGGGCCTGCCTCGCCACGCGGCGAGGCGCTCGTCTTTTTGAATCGAGGCGCCAATTAATACCAAAAATTAAAAATATTTAATTACATATATAAATATCCAAAATCTCAATAGCAATAACATATATTAGCAAATATTTCAATTCAAAAACTAATAGTAGATACTAATAGTCTAGAACTTTAAAGACCCATTAATTCAAAAGACAATACTAGAACTCTAAAAGTCTACTCTTCTTCAAAACTAACCAACCCTTGAAGATCAACATCCTCTACATCATTATATTTCTCCTCATCTTCTTCCTCCTCGTATTCTTCATCAATTAGTGTGCGAGTCCTACTTGAAGTTGAACTTGTGGATGTAGTTTCTACTCCTTTGCCCTTGTCAAGTGCTCTTGATCTTGAAGAAAGTCCCCTAAGATGATAGATGCTCTAATCATCTCGAATTGTTGTAGCAACACTACCCCAAGTAAGATCATCATCCTCATACTAGTTCATCTTCTTGATCTTCGGGGCATCCAACTAACCATTCATTTGAATCATCAATGTTATCCAAGCGAATTGGATCAATGAGATCACGAGCATCATAACGACGTTTCAATGTTCTATTGTACTTAATGTATACTAGATCATTGAGACGCGATAGTGCAAGCCTATTCCTCTTTTTGGAATGAATCTGCGCATAAGTTATAGATATTAACTAATGTCTAATAGATATTGATAATAATATAATATGGAAATTAGGATATAATTTTTTTACTTACGTGTTCAAACACACTCCGATTTCGCTCACATCCGGATGAGCTACAAGTTAGGCTTAGTACTTTCATGGCAAACTTTTGCAAGTTTGGTGTTGCATTACCAAATAGTGACCACCATTCAACTATAATAAAATAAATTTAAAGGTTAATGAGTATAAATAAGTCAAATAATTTAAGTAAGAGCTAAATCAACTCACTTACCCGGTGACCTTGTGTCTCTAGCTCTTTTAGCTGGACCACAACCAAATAGTCCATCCGCCATTTTGTACCTAGGAAGCTCAGCGACTAGTAAATCTTGTATTGCTGTATCGGGGATCATCTTCTCAACACATGCATAATACTCATTCCACATAGTCTTTAGTAAAGTTCCCTTTTCTTGAGCTTTGTAATACAATCCTGGGTTCAAAACATGGTCTGCAGCATGCAAAGGCCGATGGAGTTGGTCTGACCACCTTGCATCAATAATTTCAAACACTTTCTCATATTGCTTCTTAACTCCACGAAAACCCCGTGCAATAGTTTCTTTGGCTCTATCCATTGCTTCATAAATATATCCCATTGGTGGCTTTTTCTCCCCATCCACCAAACGAAGCACTTTTGTCAAAGGGACACAAATTGTAAGTGCTCGAACAACATCATCCCAAAAGTGGGCAGAAATAATAAGATTGACAACTTCTTTCCCCAAAGTTTCCTTTGCAAATTTACTTGAAATCCATTCGGTTGAGAGGACTAAAGTTCTCAAGTTTTTTTCTTTGTATGTACATAGCTCTCAAAGTTAAAAAGGCCGTTGCAAATCTTGTCTTGGCCGGTTTCACCAAATTTCTTTCCTTGGTGAATTTTCTCATCAAGTTTAATAACAATGGCCTTTGACTAATGTAAGAATGGATTCTGATGGCCTTCTTAAAAACTGTTAAAGTAAGATTATAATAATTAGTAGCTAATGAGTATTAATTATTGACTATAAAGAAAGTTAGAGGATAGGAGAGTGATATTACCGGAAGCATATGGATTAACCTTGAATATATCACCAAACATCAAGTTGATGCAATGAGCGGCACATGGAGTCCAATATATGTGTGGGTACGCACCCATCATCATGCTTCCCGCTTTAACATTCTCACTAGTATTATCGGTGACAATTTGTACAACATTTCTCGGTCCAATTCTTTCAATAGTGTTTTCAAACAACTTGTACATTTTGGTGGAACCGATAGATTCATTGCTAGCATCAACAGAACTAAGATATACACTACCGATTGGAGAATTCACCAAAATATTGATGATCATTTTACCATTTCGTGCTGTCCATTTGTCCATCATAATGGAACATCCAAACTTTGTCCATTGCACTTTATGCTCATCAATAATTTTTTCCACTTTCTCCACCTTTTTTTAGGTGAGTAACTCTAACTTCATGGAATGTAGGAGGCTTCGTTTCGGGGCCATATTGTTTTACTGTCTCAATAAACTTATCAAATAATTTGTAATTGACACAATTAAAAGGGAGTCCCGCATCATACATTCATATTGCAAAAGCACTTACCGCACGGTCTCTTAGAATTTTCTTGGTTTCATCAATTCCTCCTCCTTTTTCAAAGCCTCCTTTTTGTGTTGATTTTTGTGAAAAATAGAGATTCTAGGGCCTTTCATCACATTCCGTGTGGTGGATGATGCACCTCCACTAGAAGATATCTTTGGAGTTTTGGAGGGAGGCATCATTTCAGCATATTCATCCATATCATCAACATCATCAATATCAACATATTCTTCTGGCTACCTCACTTGAAATTTCGAATTATTAGCGATTTTATTTTCCATATAAGCCCTTACTTCTTCTCTAATCGCCGACGGACAAGCTGAACATTGTTTTACATTTTTGTAACCACCCACTAAATGTTGCTTGTGTCGAGTAATACCACCATTAAAAGTACTCCCACAAAAGTTACAATTAACCGAATCTTTCATTGATCCTTGAGTACCATAATTTCATCCAATGTCCCTCTTTTTGCTAGCATTCGACGCCATTGAATTTACTATTTATGGAGTATGGACAAATAAATACTATATTAATTAGTATTAAAACTAAATTAAGTTGCATTGTTGCAAAGAAATAATTATAGAAGAGTTTTAAAAAAAAAAATGTAGACAGTGGGTAGTGGCTTCAGTTCTTCTTCAGAAATCAGACTTCACAATAAAAAACAGAGGGACTGAGAGAGTACTAAAATCAGAGCAAAAGAAGAGAAGAGAGATTGATTTGAAAAAAAGAAGAGAAAAGAGATTCGAGAAAAGAATAGAAGAGAGAAGTCACGTAAGAGAAGAGAGAAGTCACGTAAGAGAAAAGAGAAGTCCAGACCAGTACCTGAGCAGTCGTCGCGAACTCACAGCAGCAATCGCAACTCGTGACTTCAAGTTTCCAATCGTCGCGAACTCTAATTCCAGTCAAGGGATTGATTTCAAGTTTCCAGTCGCGAAATGAGAAGGAGCAGCAGTCGCGACATCAAGTTTGAAAAAATACCCCCAAAAAACCATAATTTGGTTATTTGGCTTTTAATTATTAAAATTCAGACTTTAAAAAAACAAAATCAAAAAGGCGACGCCTATTGCATCGCCAATTCCACGTCACCACTCGCCTTGGCTTGCCCTTTTGACCTCGCCACGCCTCGCCAAAAATAGGCGCAGACCCGTCGCCACGTCTCGTCGCCAAAGGTGAGAGGCGCTCGCCTTTAAGAACACTGGTCTATCCCTCTACTGTTCTCCACTTAAATACCAAGCTTTTGGCTGCGACGAAGTCCAACCCATGAGATGTGATTAATCCACACATTAAACATTGCACTCTTCCCACTAGATCAAATCCCTTGGGACAATAAGGGTGTGGGTACTTCATGCATATTTTTTAAAAATCCACTATAAGTTGAAATGTACTGACATGCCCATACTAAGCACATCATCTATTAGAAATATACTGCATACTAGTACATGCATCATACGATACTACAACTCTTAATTAAATGGGGCACAACTCAACTTCAACATACCATATGAAGACGTGCTAATATACTTCCTCCATTTCAATTTATCCGTCCCACTTGCATTTTAGATTGTTTAGAAAAGGGCCAAAACTACCCTCCAACTATTTGAAATAGATCAAATATACACTTGAACTATTTGTGGGCTCAAAAGTCAAAACTACCCCTCCCGTCTAACTATTGGATCACTTCTACCCTCCCTTTTAATGGACAAATACATGACACCCAATGTGTAACGCCACATGGATGTCCACCTAAGCACACCAATTTGACTAATCCACCTACCTATTAAAAAAACCGACCTCCTAATTTCATTCGTACTCAATTTATTCCCCCCATACCCTCTTTTTGAGTGTATAAGGTCATGACTATGTTGAATCAAGGGAAACAATTTGTATGTTCCTGTCCAAAGGCTAATTTCCAGAAAGCAAGCTTGATGACGTGGTAAAGAAAAGAGAGAATTATAGTTTTCCATTTGCAGTTTACAGATAGGTTAGCTCTATCTCTGAATGGGAGACGCTTCTGAATAGCTAAGCGACAGAACGAAACTGAATTATAGAACCCAAAATGATTACTTATGACCGACATTAAGACCCAAAAACAATTTAACTGTTTTAACAAACATGAAGACCCAAAACAATTTAACAATGGAGTAAGAATGAAATTAGGATTATAAGGGGAGGTCGGGTCTTTTAATGGGTGGGTGGATTAGTCACATTGGTGTGCTTAGGTGGACGTTCATGTGGCGTTGTTATTTACACGTTGGGTGCCACATATTAGTCCGTTAAAAGGGAGGGTAGAAGTGATCCAATAGTTAGACGGGAGGAGTCGTTTTGAGCCCAAAAATAATTAAAGGGTATATTTGATCTATTTCGAATAGTTGGAGGGTAGTTTTGGCCCTTTTCCGTTAATTGTTTAAAAAGAATATCATATTATTATATTTAACATGTTTTCAATTCCAACATTCTCATTGTGCCCTTAATGATCCTCCTTTCTAGAATGACACAACATGTTTACGACCATAAGACTCAGTAGGTTCTTTCCATACGTTATACATTTAATTTAAAATCACAATATTCAAAAGTCTTCGTTATAAACTTCATATCTAGTCACACTAAGATGCATAAGGTGAAACAAAGGGAGTAACTCTTTTAATTTGTTTCTCTACAGTTTTTCCCCTTCTGTATTTTGCTTTCTAAAACAACAGAGAGGAGTTGACAAAAGTCCATTAACACTACAAAAGGAAGTAGATGTTTGTTGTAAAAGAGAAATTAAATAACCAAAATGGAGAATAAAGTTTTCATGCGATTGAACCAAATAATGTAAAGGTGAAAATTAGTGTAAAAACTTCCACTATCTCACCTTCGCTGCTAACAGTGATGATAGCTCCAACTTATCAAGAAAAGTGTTTGCTATACCAGGAATCGGTGATCTTGAGGCAATAGCAATATTAACTCCTTTGTCCTTCAGGGCATATAATATATCTTTTCCATGAGGATATAAAGATGGCATTTGCTGTTTTGAGAGACATTCACTAAATGATGACAGATATAAAATATAAGACAACAAACTCTAAGCAAAATTTTAACAAAAAAAAGAAAAGCAATGTTGATAGTAGACACAATGGCGTAACGTTTTAAGGAAGAAAGAGGAGGTAAGGAAACTATTCAAGTCAAGACATAGAGGTACTATGGACAATGACTTTCACTTCAAATATATTTTAGTGACAAAGAGCTCGAGAGTTGTTTATATAATTTTGATCCTCAAAGCACAAGTATAGAAAGTTAAGAAATATGTCCCAAGAATCCACCTTTGTAATCAACAATGAGCAGATCTCCAAGCAATCCCACTTACAAAGTCAAAGTATTGGATAATATCATTATATATCAACCAACTCGAAGCAAACCTCAACATAAACGAAATTCTCATTCAAACATCCCTTACTTCTCAAATCCCCATATTTGTAACATGGAACTGATGGATAATCTCCCTTCATATTTCGACCAATGGCATCACATGCCATTGTTGGCTTTGATATCCTTTGGTCTATTAAGTTTACTAAACCACAATCTTTTATTAACTGAACTTTCGTTCATCTATCATTGGTATTTGCTTATTTATATTAGAGAATCGTCTTTCACTAGTAATCAAACCTTATTAGTAATAAAACTTTAATCCTTCTATCAACAATTACATGTATTTATTTGCAGAATTATAATGACCTCAAAAATATTGTACCAAGAAGTCCCCCATAGAACGGGAAACATGCTCACCGTTAATCAATTTTTTATCGACCAAGCTATGTAGCTAGTGTATAAACAAAATAGAGATGCCAAAACTGCACTAAGATTTTTATGGACGAAGCTCTGTAACTAGCTTCCAAACAAAATAGAGAGCACAGAACTGCACTAAGACCTTTTATCTACACCATCATAGTTTTTGGCATTGAAATGTTTATATAACTGACTGCTCTTCATATCAAACGTTTCATCCTCTTAAGGAATTGGATATTAGCATATGTAAAATGAGTCTTCTCAGTCATGCTATTCAAAGGCGGGGTTCAGAGGCGAGGCCAGAATTAGGAGTTTTGTTGATAGTGGGGTTTGAACGCACAAATCTAGTGTGTGAAAGCATTCCCACGACCCCTTCCTTATTATTGAGTCATCAATCAGTTTTGTTAGGGGTTCACAAGTTGATATACATATATATATTTATTTAATTTTCTGATACAAATACAGAATCTACGGAAGCTACTAGGTTAGTCCGAACCCCCACTTAGCTCCACCCGTGATGTATTTCTCTTTCATCAGTTGTAACTGTGCCTGAACGGTTAACAACAAACATCATCAACTAAAAGCTATCTACTATCACCAATTAATTCTGGCTAGATACTTCAAACTTTGCCTTAGATGAATATATTTATCGTAAATGGTATACAAATTATTAACTCCGAAAGAACATATATTTTGCAAGCCTGACCTTAAAAAAAGAATTAGGTGAATAGTGAAAGAAGAAAAGAGAAAGGGATAAGTATACCAGTAAAAAGGCCAGAGAGTGTAATCGAGATCGAAGACGACGAGACGAGGAAGCACTTGAAACATCCCCAATATCTCCATCGCCTCCTTCTTCACTTGTCGTTTCCCATCTCCACACACCAGCTTTTTCTTCCTATAAAAATCCTAATTGGAAACTCAATTAGTACTTATTTCCACCACTTTTGACAAGTCAAACAACTTTTCTCCTTATTGCAGTTCCAATTTTTTCAATCACAAAATTGGAGATTTGGATTATCGGATTAATGTTTGGTGAACAAATAAAATTTTAAAGTTAGGGGTAGATTACTCAATTTCCTTATTGGGTAAATCGTTAACCGTTAACTGATTAAGATTATAGTAGTTATATTTTTACCGTAACTATATTTGTTAAATAAATACTTGCGTGTATGCATCTTCAAAATTTAGACTTTCATATATTTCTCATTTACAATTAGAGATTTACTAGCTTAGATAGAACTAAAAAAAATATTTAGTTTGATTTGGGATCAATATATGGCTGAACCAAATAAATACGCATGAAATGATTGAATCAATACACCACTCAATAATCGCCCATTATTTACTAACTCGGTACCGAACCAACCGATAGCTTATTGATTGTCTAGCGGATTAGTAAGTTTAAAAGCCGATATCGGATAAGTCAACTTGTTCAGCATAATTATCCGTCTGAGCTATCCAATAAGCAACCCTACTTTTGCACATCATTTCAAATCACCTTGATTCAAATTTTAAATTTTATTTAGACACATAATTTAAATATTTTAAATTGTATTTATTCTCGAAATTATAAAAATTCTATAATTTGTGAAAAAATTATAATTTGTGCAAATTATTTTAAGAAATTCATATTTTTATATAATTTTATCAAATGAGTAAATCATAATTTATAAAATATGACGTTGCATTGATAAATCGCGTATCTCCATATTTTTTATATATAAATATTTGTACTACTCTAGACTTCCAAATAAACATATTTTATAAAGATTTACTAATCTAGAAAATCAATAATAGTAATAATTAGTTATTCTTTGATATAGTCTTTTCATATGATAAGGACAATTTATTCACCTGAGCATGAGTCTAAAGGGTTAAAACTGTCCTTAGACTATGTGAAATGAATAAAAATGTATTTTCTTTGTAATTTGGTCCAAAAATGTCATTGCCGTTAATAATTTGGTCCAAAAATATTCCTATTGTAACTTAATTGGTCAAAAATGTCCTTTCTTCAAAATAAATATATTATTTATATTCTTTTTGAATAAATTCTTTTCCTAATAATAGTTTTTATTAGCAAATGTTTATCCTACTTTAATTTGAAAAATAATAATCTTAATCATCAAGATGAGAAGTGTTTAAATGAATGGTAAAAGGATAAATACACCTCCGAACTATCGTAAATGATATCTAAAAACCCTTCATTATGTTTTAAGGTTGTATATATCCTTACCGTCAATCTTTTGGGTTGTATATACCCTTAAAACTAACGAATAAGCATATGGCTTCAACTCAATAATTCACCCGATTTTATTTACTATTTTACCATTTTAAAAAAAAATAACAACCCTTTTCTATTTTAAACTTACCCAACCCACCAAAATGAAAGAACTCTTCATCTTTATTACTGTAGTGTGATGAGTGGTAGATTTACACTCATTTGAAGCCTTTTAATTAGTGTCCTCAATGCCTATTTATGTCATATTTTGATGATATTTGTGATGTTTTGCAGCTATGAAAGCTAAAGGAAGAGGCAAGAATGAATACATGAAAAAGAGGTCAAAAACATTGAAAGGAGTATAAATTCCCAATTGGTGGTCGCCTAACCAAAATGGTGGATCGCCCAAGTGGCTTGACCTCGTCCAAAGTGGCAGTGCTCACAATTGAAAATATTCAAGGCAGGTCAACGGACTAAAAGAGGAAATGACGACTTGTCGAAGCTGAAAGGACAAATTAGAAGACTATCATCGTAGGTGAAAAAACTGCGAGTTAAAGTGAAATCTTAAAAGGAGAACAAGGTGGTAATCGACGATCCACTGAATGTGAAAGGCAGACTCAATCGAGTCCACCAACTGAGTTTCAAACACCTGAAGCCTGAAGAAAATGAAGGGCGAGTTGAGGAACAAACGGTGATCCGCCAGACATGTTTGGTGAGCCCGACTAATGTCTTCGAGTTGGCCACGCATTGAATTTTGGGTCAAATTTTAGGAAACTATAAATAGTCCAAAAGAGAAAAATAAAGGATTTTTTGGGACCACTGTTTGAATATCACTTTGAGAATTAATCTTTGTAAGATCACAACAATAGAGTCAGAAGCTAAAAGACCCAAAATACCATTGCTTTCTTTGCAGGACTCAAACAAGAGATCTCAAGAGTCAAGGGCTATTATATAATCCTTTGGAGAACAATCCTCTCCAACACTTCAATTTTTTTATGGAAATTTATGCTGAACAAATAAGCATACATTACTATCTGATAAAATGTTAAAACTTAACATGTTTGTAAACTCTCTTACAAGTGAAGCAAAAACATGGTTCAAAACATCGCCATCAGATGAAATTTCAAAACTAGTCCACCTTTTCATTCAGGAGGGGAGTTTAGTGGATGGAAGAACATAACATGTCAATAGCATCTTGTACTTCAAACAACAGGAGGATGAGTTATTATATGCATAGGTAAGGTTTAGAAGATTATGGACATAATACGATTATGGGTTGCACGACGCAATTATTTGTTATCCCCCTCCAACATTATGTTAGTTTAGAGGATTTATTTTGGTATGTTATTGTTTTCTTCATGAATATATGGTGTGATCCATTTGAAATGCCAAATTTGTTGAAAGATTGTGGGTCTTTCTAACAAAAAATTATTTTTCTATAGTTATTGTGATTCTGAAACACAATCTTTCTATTTTTAATTGTTGTAGATGTGAGTTTTTATTTATTCTTTTATAATTGTTGTGATTTTGAAACACAAATATTATTTTGATTATGATTTTGAAATTTTGATTGCTGCCTTTTTATCCTCAAAAATTGATCATATCATGTAACGACCCAGAAAATAGTAAGTGAAACTAGAGCCTAACGAGTGTGCGTTTGAGTTTGTTATGGGGTTTCATGTGGTAGAATGTCTTCCCGAGCTTAGGTTGAGGGGTTTAGGGGGTAAACATCAAGGTACGACTCCCTAAGGACCACCCAAGGGGTCCTTGAGGAGGACCCTAAAGCCTAACCTCCAAGACCCCAAGAAAACCAAAAAACTGCCAAATTGGTGTGACCTACGGATGGGGACCTACGCCCCGTAGGTCCATCCACGCCCCGTGGATGGCCTCCTTAGGTCAAGGCCCCAAAGGGTGACCCTCAGACCCAAACCACGGACCAGCAGGATGGAGCATCACCCCACCTACGGTCCGTAGGTCAGAGGTCGTAGGTCACACCTGTAGACTGCCTTAGGTTCGGCCAATGTGGGGGTGTTTTAGTAAATTCCTTTTTGAGTTAGTTTAGTTGGGGTATGGTTATTATTGATTTATTAATGTATTTTAAGGGTTTTTAAAGTATTAAACTCCTTTTCCAATTCATTTATTCAAAACACAAATTAGAAACCCACCTCTCCAAAGGTTCTCTCTCTAGAAACTCCATTGAAGAGCAAGTTCAAGGTCAAGTCTACGGGTCAAGGAGCAGCTCTCTTCTTCAATTTCGTGTGGAATTATTCCCTAAAGAAATGGTAGTATTCATCATTGGCTTAGTTTCTTTCAAGGAGCCAACTTCAAAGATGTTTTCAAGTCTCCAAATTTCCTCAAAAACCCTAGTTTTCAATCTATGAATGGGTTCAATTCCAAATCATTTTCAAAAGGTTTTATATGATGAATTATGAATGGATTGTTGAATTATTGATGAATTATGGTCAATTTCTTCTATGAACCCATGTTTCCCCCAAAATCCTAAGTTGTGATTTGTGATTGGAAATTGATTGAATCATGAAAGTATGTTGAATTGTTTATGTTTATATTGAATTAGTTATTGAATCATGTTAATTACCTTATCTATTGTAGTATATTAGATGTTTGGGTTGTGTTTGATGCATAGCCTTGGAAGGCAATTTCATGAAGGATCTATGTATGATTATGATGTGAAGTATATGTGTGTGATCTCTATGAAAGAACTATGATCATGTTTAGAATGTAATTGTGTTATGATTGAAAGCATATTCTCAATTAACATGCATGAATGATGATGATAGAATGTGAAGGGTTTCTATAATGTAATATTATATCTTGAATTGGTAAGCTTATGCATCATATTCTTGTATAAATGAAAGTAATGTGGATTGATGTATCTTGAATTGGTAGGCTTAAGGCATCCTTTTATTGTATTGATGAATGTGACCTTGAATGTTGTATCTTGAATTGGTAGGCTTAGGCATCTTTTTTTTGTGAAATAAATGTATCTTGACTTAATGAACACGAATCGGTAGACCTAATGTTGGTAGCCCTTTCCTAAATGAATGATGAAGTATTCTAGGATATGTCTTGAACCGGTAGACCTAGTGTGGGTGGCCCTTCATGATGAGTCTAGAAACTAATGTGATGATAAACTGACTTGACGTATCCGGGAACTTCATCCAATACTAAGCGTCCACGGTCGTTCTATAGTAATATAACCTAACAAAGGGCTGGATCATTCTCACAGGGAGCGGTTTGTAATTGAGAATCAATAGAAAAGCAAAAATATGTTCAAGCTAAATATAGATATAGACATTAACGAGTAAAAACATGATAAATTAAAAAGGGTGACACAAGTGTCAATTATCAAAGAGGGTTTTGTAAGCAATTATCAACTAAAATGACAACTAAAAAGAAAATACAAATATGGAGACGGGATTCTTGGGATGTGATAGGGATATAGGCTAAAATACACAACCGGGTAAATGCTATTGATAGTAACTCGCTGCAAATTGGTTACTAGGCTAGACTTTAGTGGGGGTAAATTTTTTCTCGAACAATTTACCCAGAATCAAATCAGTTTCTCTCGAACACCGATAAGCGGCAATAAAGCACAACCTTCACCTTAGTCTATTCACTCTCTCGAGCTGAAAGTGTGGGAGAGGGCTTAGGATTCACTCTCTCGAGCTAAACCCACAACAACACAATAACCGCGGACTATCGATTCAGTAGTTTTGGTTTTAAAACTTGTCTCTCGAGCAAGTCAAAAACACGAAGATAAAATTGTATTTGCAACTACAACCCCATTTAATTCAAACACAACTACTAAATGAAATCACCTCTAAACAGCGAATAAACAATCAATTAGTAATACCCAGCAGTAAATTCAACCCATATTCACAAAATCACACCCCAAGAATTGGGGTTTTAGCTAGACATAGTAAAGAGATAGAAATCGATACCGAAAAGTGTTTCCATCAAATGGGTACGATAAATTTTGTCTTTATACACGTCAAGGATGAAGAATCTTCAATACCCACTTCCGATTGCTTAGAAAATGGAAATCTTCAACTCTTCAAAGCTAAGGAAAAATGTCTCTCAAAAACTAAGTTCTAAAATTGAGTAATTCTAAAAACTCATTTTTGAAATATTAAACTTGATACTAAACTAAAAATTCAAACATGTATTTATAGTTGTCAAAAAGTGTGCTGCGAAAAATCACTCGGCGCATTTAGTCGGGATCACCGATCCACTCGCCTATCCACCATTTGGTCTGGTTCATCACCCTTCTACATTGTCCTTCAACAACTTCAAGCTCTGTAACTTTGGGCGATATGGAACTACCTCGCGGAACCGTTCGGCGACTCGCTGACTGCTCCTTTTTATCGCCTATTTGATTTTGCCCTTCAGGGCTTGGCACACTGGAACTTTGGGCGAGACTAAGGCCATTCGGCGAGTCGCCCAATGGTTTAGGCGATCCTCAAACCTTCTTTTTTTTGTTCTTTCGGCTGCCTTGTTCCTCTTTGTTGCATAGTGTCCATGCATTGTCCCTAAGTTCAAAGACCTAAAATTCAAGTATTTACATTCAGTTATTTAGACAAAATATGCATTTGAGGACACTAAATCCATTAAAATAAAGCCCTAAATGAGTCCAAATAGTGGACTCATCAACACCCCCAACTTAAACTTTTGCTTGTCCTCAAGTAAAACTCAAGTTCAGCAGTTCAAAAAGGATGCAATCATGAATGCACACAAAAAGTCTCAACTTACTCATGCAAGGATCAATTGTGCACTCAAAGTTTCAAGTTGTGACTCACCTTTATCAAAGAATCTCAAGCTCGCTATACTTGCTTCAAATGCAAGTTCAAGCTCAACAAAAGAGATCAAATGCCCTCACACAACGAATGATTCCATATTCACTCAAAGGTTCAATAAATTAAAGTTCTGAAATCAAGATCAACACTCACACTCACAAAGATAAACATAATGCATGATTTCACCCATAGGTTTGCCCTTATTTTCCAATCGACTTTTGCTTCAGCTCATTCAAGATCAAAAAGGTCTTTTCAAGGCATGTACTGGGGCTGAGTGTAATGGTATGGTCATTCAGGCTTATATGCTGAAAATACTCTTGAAATATGATGTGAACAACACCTTCTTTCCTTCTCTTTGTCATTTTCATTCAAGCTCAAAAGTCACCTCTTATTCATCTTCCATGAGTCATTGGAAACCCCATTTTCTTTGTATTTTCACAACTTTATTTCACGACTTTTTCTTTCTTTTTCTTTTTCAATCTTTTCTTATTTTTCTCTTTTTTTTTATATGGAGGGGTTTCATTTTTTTTCTCAAAACATAGGCATGAGGGACTCCTTTGCATTTACTTGATTTGCCTTCTCTTTTCACCACAACCCCAACTTAGGCTTTTTGCCTAAGTTGGCTATTCAAACAAACCACAGATTATAAGGATTATGGGTAATGGATAAAGAAAGGTAACAATGTTACCAAGTTTCTTCCAAGAAAAGGTCAAGGCTCAAAGGGTGCTCAAAAGAGGTTAACACACTCACAAGGTAAGACATAAAAGAGGTATAATGTCAAATTGGTTCATACTCTTTAAAGTTGCCTAAGATCATCTCAAGAAATTGCATCACTTAGTCAACCGGACCAACGGGGCAAATTCTAGGTGTCATTACACATGGTTCACGGTAAGCTAATCACACAAGGCATTGACACCAAAGTCAAACAAGACTCCACACTTTCGCTAGTGTGCAATGTTCATCACAAGAGAACTCGATTCGATAATTGGCTAGTCACAGCAAGATGCAAAGAGTTCACATATTGTCTATGCAACTTCAATTAGCCTTGTCATAGCCGCTCATTCATTTATGTTCGATTATGAGCACTATTTAAGTCATCGGTATTGAGCGAGACTGATACTAAATTTGCAAAAGAACAGCCACATTCAACACAACAAGAGATGGCAAATTTTTCCGAAAGGGTTCAAAAATCATTCACAATTTAAAAACGCGGAGCCACAAGCTCAAACATCCACAAAAAGCAATGTCAACACAATTATAGATTTCAACCCAAATATATAAATAAAACGGAGTCACAAAAGATGGGCCTCACCCCACCACAAATAAAAACATTTGTCCTCAAATGCAAATAAAAACATCCACAAGTTGAAATAAAGTAAGGCAGAGATGGAGGTAAAGAGAGGGTCATGTTTACACAGTTGCTCCATCTGTTTGGGCATCAATGCCCGATGCATCACTCTGAGTCTGAGCATCAATGCTCGGGGTCACCTCAGGAGGAACGGCAGTGCCAGATCCACTAGGGGCTGTCATGTGCGAGTCCTCCAGAAAGACATGTACAGTTGCACAGAATCCCCGGGCCCATGAAGGAACATTAGGATCTTTGATAGTGGTCTTCTTGTCAGAAGTGGACCTCTTGCCCTTGCTTTCCCACTCGTTGTGGGAAGTTTCATAGCTTTTCCTCTGGATATAGATGCATCCTCATTTATCGCAATCCCCTTAGTCTTCTGTTGGGCTGGTATTATTCTTTCAGCTACTTTTGATCTAGTCTTGTCTGCAAAACCTCGAGGAGAAGTTAGGAAATATCCAAACAACCGCACAGAAAATTAAGCGCAGACAGACTCGCCGAAACAGTTGGCGGGTCACCGAATTGCTTCGACAAACTAGGTTAGTCCGCCGAAAGGTATAGTGAAAGAAAGGTTCAGGGGCACAAACAAAAGGCGATCAAGAAATCTTTCAACGAGTCGACAAATGCCTTCGGTGACCTCAGGCTTCTCGCCGAAAGTTACAGAGACCAACATCAATTAAAGCATGCAATTAAAAGCGAGATGGGGACATTTGGCGAACCACCAAGTGGTTCGACGAGCTCGACCCAACTCGCCAAACGACCCAATATGCCTATTTTCTACCCAACTTCTCGAATTCAACCCTGCAACCCCCCAAAAACAAATTCAACGGATGCTCTAGTGAAATTAAAGTACACCCCACGACACCCAAGCATAAACCCATGAAATTTACTTCATTTTAAGCACAAGACTATGAGATTTCAATAATCAAAACATTATTGCCAAGATTATCAAATTAAATCATGCATTCAAACATACTAATTCTATCAGAGAGGCCCAGCACATGACAACACGATAAGATCATTGCAAATGAGTATAATTTTGATAAAATAATCTCGGGGTTTGAAAAAATAATCTTTGATGCCGATTAATAAAGATTGAGATGTTAGGCAGCAAAGTAATCCACAATCCGAGCACCAATCAACAACTAAAATACTCTAAAAATGTAAGAAATATAGAAACTAGAGTGCGGGTGTGAGTTTGGGAAGATAAAAAGCGAGGGAAAGTGAATGAATTTGAATTTTTTAAACCTTTGGCCTGAAAAACCGTCTAGTTCATGCCCATTTGGCGACATTAGTTGTGCTCGCCGAGCTACTCGGTGACACGCTGAGTAGTCATTCACCTCGCCAAATTTTACAGGACCTCCAGTTATTGTAGGGGTCCAAACAACGGTCTCCATCGGGATCGCCGACATGGTCGGCGATTCGCTAATAATTTCCTGGGCTCGCCAAGTTTTACAGACTCCAATGTAAAATTGTCTTGAGTCTGACGGCGGTTTGGATCGGGGTTGCCGACCTCTTCGGTGATTCACTGAATGGGCCTGATGCTCGCCAACCTGCACTTTTCGAACACTTTCCACACTTCCACCTACACAATCAACACACCACTATTTTATCAAAGCAAAATAAAGCAATAAGGGGTCTTGGGTTGCCTCCTAAGCAGCGCCTTAGTTAACATCGTGACACGACACAAGTTCACCTTCAAACCTCATTCTTGGGGTTAGCCATAATATCACTAGGCAAACCCCCTTGCTGTCTTGAGTTGAGATGAGATGATATATGACCCATTTGGGTCTCCAACTGCTTGATCGACACTGAATGGGAGGCAAAGGTCTGGCTAAGGGTAGGCACATCTTCTTCCATTTCTTTTAAAATCTTGTCTGACCCTTCAACTTTGTTGAGGATACGATAGAACATATCCTTAGACCGACCACCCTCTGAATCTTTCAGCTTTTGGCACTCGTGGGGAGGCATATACCTATCATTCTCCCCATCCTTCCAATTTGGATTATGGTCCCTCCATTCATGATCTCGATCTTTCCAACCTTCATCCCTAGCCCAACCTTGGTTACCACCCTGCCTCGGGTAGTTTGAACGATAGCCACCGCTTTGGTTGCCTAGGAAATTTACCTCTTCATTATACAAGGCTTCAAACTTGGACTCATCCAGATTAGTGCACCCGACACCCACGGCATTGACACTTCGAGCACCATCTCCCATGACATGTTTAGACAAAGTATCAAGTTGTGTCATGATCTTGGCCATGTTTTGGTCTCTCTCTCTCGGTCCTTCTCTATATGTTCCTTAGTTAACTTGAACGTGAGAGGGGAGACCTGGTCTTCACGGGTACACCATGCCCTGGTATTCATGCCATCCAAGAGCTGAGCAGTTATCACATAAGGTTGCTGCATCAAACCTCCAAGAAAAAGTTGGTCAGCAACACCCTTATTTACTGAATCCAGACTCCAGTAAAAATACTGCAGCAACACGTTATCAGGCAAGCCATAGGTTGGGCATTGAAGCACCACTTTCTGAATCACAACCAAGTTTCATGAATAGGCTCGCCTTCTAGACGCTTGAAGCTCTGAATGTTGTCCCGAAGAGTCTTCATCTTCGAGAGAGGGAAAAATAGAACTTGAAATGCGGTGACCAACTCCTCCCATGAAGTCATTGATTCACATGGCAATTTAGCCAGCCACTTGCACGCCTCTCCCATCAAAGAGAACGAGAAAAACCTCAACCGGACCGATTCTTGGGAGCTATTCTTGAAAGAGAATGGTCCGCAAACATCCACAAAGTTTTTAATGTGCTCATGGGGATCCTCATTAGCTAAACCGCTAAAAAGCCCTTTTAGTTGCAATAGTTGCAAAACAGTACTTGTGATGTGGAACACCGCATTTCCTTCTGACGGAGGTAAGCGAATGACACTAATACCAACCATGAGATGGGAGTCATTAGCATGAGGCTCGTTGACATCGTTGAGATTTCCGATGTCGTCTTAATGGACTACTTTGCTGCCATTGCTGCCGTTTATGCTCATACTTCCCGTTTACAACACAAACAAGTAAAACAAAGCTAAAAATTAAGTAAGTAGAGCTATCACTAACAAGAGCAAAGTTTAACTTAACTAAAAATTCTCAAGTAACACTACTCCCCGGCAGTGGTGCCATTTTGACTTGACGTATCCGGGTGCTTCATCCAACACTAAGCGTCCACGGTCATTCAATAGTAATATAATCCAACCAAAGATTGGGATCATTCCCACATGGAGCAGTTTGTAATTGAGAATCAATAGAAAAGCAAAAATATGTTCAAGTAAAATATAGATATAGACATTAACGAGTAAAAACATGATAAATTAAAAAGGGTGACACAAGCGTCAATTATCACAGAGGGTTTTGTAAGAAATTATCAACTAAAAAGAAAATACAAATATGGAGAGGGGATTCTTGGGATGTGATAGGGATATGGACTAAAATACACAACCGAGTAAATGTTATTGATAGTAACTCACTGCAAATTGGTAACTAGGCTAGACTTTAGTGGGGGTAAATTTTCTCTCGAACAATTTACCCCGAATCAAATCGGTTTCTCTCGAACACAGATAAGCAACAATGAAGCACAACCTTCGCCTTAGTCCATTCACTCTCTCGAGCTGAAAGTATGGGAGAGGGCTTAGGATTCACTCTCTCAAGTTGAACCCACGATAACCCTATAACCACGGACTATCGATTCAGTAGTTTTGGTTTTAAAACTTGTCTCTCGAGCAAGTCAAAAACACGAAGATAAAATTGTATTTGCAACTACAACCCTATTTAATTCAAACACAACTACATAATGAAATCACCTCTAAACCGTGAAAAAACAATCAATTAGCAATACCCAGCAGTAAATTCAACCCATATTCACAAAATCACACCCCAAGAATTGGGGTTTTAGCTAGACATAGTAAAGAGATAAAAATTGATACCGAAAAGTATTTTCATCAAATGGGTACGATAAATATTGTCTTTACACACATCAAGGATGAAGAATCTTCAATACCCACTTCTAATTTATTAGAAAATGGAAATCTTCAACTCTTCAAAGCTAAGGAAAATTGTCTCTCAAAAACTAAGTTCTAAAATTGAGTAATTCTAAAAACTCGTTTCTGAAATATAAAACTTGATACTAAAGTAAATATTCAAACATGTATTTATAGTTGTCAAAATGTGTGTTGCAAAGGATCACACGGCGCAGTTAGTCGGGATCGCCGATCCACTCAGTGATCCGCCCTTTTGTCTGGTTCATCGCCTTTTTGCATTGTCCTTTAGCAACTTCAAGCTCTGTAACTTTGGGTGATATGGCACTGCAGGTGATCCTCAGGCCTTCTTTTCTTCATTCTTCTAGCTGCCTTGTTCCTTTTTGCTCCATAGTGTCCATGCTTTGTCCCTAAGTTCAAATACCTGAAATTCGAGTATTTGCATCAGTTATTGAGATAAAATAAGCATTTGAGGACACTAAATCCATTAAAATAAAACCCTAAATGAGTCTAAATTTTGGACTCATCATAAACCTTGAATCGGTAGACCTAGTGTTGGTGTTCCTTTCATGTGTGAAATGATGAACCTTGTATTGGTGACCCAATGTTGGTGGCCCTTCTTGAGGATTCAATTTGCTATCCATGTAATGTACCTTGAATCGGTAGACCTAATGGTGGTGGCCCTTTCATGTGTAATGTACCTTGGGTCAGTAGGCCTAATGTTGGTGGCCCTCTCAAGTATAATAATGTTAATGAAAATGAACTACTCTATGGGATTGGAGGCTAAGCACCGAGTGGATATGGTAAGATGGAAACTCTCCCCATGCTAGGTTAGGGTTCCAATGAACATCTTCATATCCCATAACTATGTGCCCACATAGGATATTAGCTAGTGGAATCCACTTAAGCTAAAATATTACCGGTTCTACCTTAGGCAAGTAGACCAACTCTTACGATGTGGGATAGTACATCAGATTCCATGTTAAGCTCATATGTTGTATGTCGGTTAAATGTTTATTCCCATCATGTGAGATGTGCACTATGGTTTCTTGAGAAGTTCTATGAAGTGTGGGTGGTAGTATGGGATGTCATCCATGCATTGCACGAGTAGGCTTTGAGAGGGTCATAGTTAGTTCTCTAATGTCTTAATGACTAATGAATGAAAATGCTCTAAATGAAGTAAATGAAGAATGTTGACTTATATTCTTAATGTGATGGTGCATGCTATACTTGGATTGTATTATGAGTTACTTCCTTGTCATGACTTATGAAATGTCTATGTCTCTTATGTATGAGTATTTTGTAAAGATGGGAAGGATGAATGGTAAGTTCACTTTTGGTGGCCTTGATGTGGTACTTAGTGTGGATGGTGGTATGGGACGATATTCATACATTGCACATAGTATAGCTTGGGGTTGCTTGAGCTGAAAGCTTAATGTAATGAAATGTCTTATATGGTTGATTATGTTCTAATGTGAAGAAATCACTTGTATGTTGGTTATGTTTGTATATTATGCCTCTTATACTTATGTTCATAAAGTTTTCTCAAATTGCCATAAAGCATGACTTTCAAATAAAATGTCCGTTTTAAGCATTTTTTTCATGGCTATCATAATTAGTACTTAATTGTGCTAACCCATATTTCTTTATTTTTACTAAAGTGTAGGTATTGGCACTCAATTTGATTCTCTGTAGTTGAAGCTTGGATTGAGTTCTTCCAAGATTATTGGTATGTCCTCATGGATTCGAGGACAAGTACTTTGATGTTTCATTTCTTTCATGTAATAGACATTTGTTAGACTTTCTATTGTAAAGGGTCGTGACCCTACTTTTGATTCGGATTTTGTTTTTAGATGGCCATGCAAGACTAGTAGACTTTCGTTATTTTAAATAAAGTTTTTGATTGTATGGATTTAAAGAAAAGTTTTAATTTTGTACCATTTTCCTTATATCGAATGTTATGAATGCTATGAGGCTTGTATGAGACTTTTCGGAGTCTTATACGCCGTGTCACTTTTGGGGTATAGGCTCGGGCGTGACATATCATCACCAATGTGAAGACTTTTGGTTAAAGTAGAGTACCACTATTTATAGTAACATTTTGATAAAGTGTCATTACATGTCCGGTCCAATTTATACAATATTTTCAATTGATGTAATAGTGTTTGTGTAAATACCGATTTGGTAAATTTTATATCAATATGTTTTATCAATTATTGTTTTTTTCGTTAAATATTTTGAATAAGGTGCTTTTAGAACATTCTTCAAAATACATTTAATTTATTTTAGAAAATTTTAAGATATTATATTATTTTTGTTGATTATTTGAAATAATAATTTATATAGGTTAAAAATTGAGTAAGTTTTAGGAAGAGTAAACATAATAATCATAGTAAGGCTCTATAGCTATATTTTGATAATTGCGCTCCATAGCTATAGTATGGTTTGCTATGAAGGTCATGATTTGCATGATTCACGAATTAAGTTATATATTTTTGTATCAATATATATATGAACGAACAAGTTTGTATAATTCAATTTTGTTGGTAGATCAAACAATGAAATTGTATTATATTTGTTAAATCGTTTATAGGTTCAAGTGTAATGATATGAATTGATCAGTTATGTATAGATTCATTATTATTATGAAAAATTGGATGATTCCTATATGGAACATTTTTGTTTTTTTTCTAGATTTGTATACATATACATTATATGTTCGTTTGAATCTCTAAAAATTGTGTTTGTATATTTATGTGAATTTGTATACGTATACTATTATACTTTGTCATTTTTATTATGAACAATGGGATGATCTATATATATGGAACATTTTAGTTTTTTCTGGATATGTATGCATATATATTACAGATTCATTTGTATCTCTGAAAACGTTTTACTTTTTCTAGATTTGTATATATATACATTACAAATTTTTTTGTACCTCTGAAAATTGTATTTGTATATTTACGAATTTGTATATGTATATGATCTTTGTGTTCTCCGTGGGTCCCTAGAAAGATCGGTGAAACATTAGATGTGAAATAGAAATAATCTAGATAGTAGTTATAACATTTATTTTGATTTAAATGTTTGCTATTATGTACAGTTGTAACACCCCAAAAATTTCTAAGTTAAGACCAGAACTATTCTTCATTTACATGTAAGGTCATATCGTGTGATTTTTAAATTTTTTACCATGTGTAAATGTAAATTCTTTAGTGTGGGAATGATTTTGGATATCAATTAAGGTCACTAAAAACTCCTAGCACAAAGTTGAGTTGAAAGTTTCCTTACCGATTAAGTTTTGATGTAAGATTTTACTTGCGTCAATTTTAAACGACCAAATCTCTTAGAATATAAAGAGTTATGTGACCCATAACCTATCAAATTAAAGGTATTTGAATCTTCTTTCCAATGCCACCAATCTTACGTCAATCCAAGTTTCGAGTAAAAAGTTATGACCATTTTAGTAACCTGATACAGTGTAGTGACGAATTAGCCGACGGGAAAATATTAAAAAGGGTCATTTTTGTCTTTTTACCTCTAATAAAACCCTAAATGAATTTCTTAACTAAACAAAGGCCCAAAACAATCAGATTTTCATCTCTTAATCCCCATTCTCTTCCCTCTCAAACCCTAAGGCAAAATCCTAAGGAAAAATCAAAGTAGAAGACTCCATTCAAGATTCTTTTCATCTTTTTCAAGATTCTTCTTCAAGGTAAGTTCTTCTCCAAGAATTACACTCTTTCCAATTCAAATTCCTTCATACAATTATGAATCATTAATGAAAATTATAATTCTTGACCATAGAGTTTCAAGAAACTAATTCAAGAAATCTCAAGAAAGGTTTTCTTGATTTTTCTCCTTCAAGCTAGGGTTTCAAGGCTTCTAATCAAGTTCTTCTTCAAGATTCCTCAAGACTTTTCACGAACCTTATTCTTCCAGGTATGTAAGGCTATCAGAGTGTTAGACTAGTTCGTCTTTACTCCCTACATCTACTTTAAAATGAGTAAAAGAGTAATCTAGGATTCTATCCCTAGATTTGAGTAATCTTGAGATGAGTTGATTTTGAGTTCTCGAGTTCCTGTTTCTTTCTGAAATTCTATTCCTAATTATTGAATTTTTATATGTTATGCATTAAGATTCTTGAGTTGATTCCTTCATGTCTATATTTCAACATGAACCCTATGAATTGAGTATTCTTGAGATGAGTAGTGTCCTTGAATTCTGGGTACTGAGTTTCCATATTGTTATTAAGACCCCTGAGTTGAGTCGTTCATGTCCATAATTCCGCATTAACCCTATGAATTGAGTTATAAATTTTGAGAAGCTTTTTAAACCCAACATTTGAGTTTCTAAACTGAGTTTTTGAGAAAGTAAAGATGAGTTTTGAGAAAGAGTTCTTAAAACATTATTAGTATGATAGTCGAGTATGCCGTCAATGTTTATGTAGTATGATATCTACATATACCATCAATGTTTATGCAGTACGAGTTCCCGAATCATCAATGATCATATCACAATATAATTTTGATATATTTTTGAGAAAGAATTTTTAAGTATGAATTGAGTAAGAGTATAAGGGAACTAAGTATTCCCAAAAGTATCAGTTTTTTCATTGATAAAAGAGAAATTTTGATTTCTAAATGAATTATGAGTTCAAAGATATTTCAAGAGCAGTTACCTCTTTTAAGAGGATAGTTTGAGCAATTATCACAAACTAGAGGAAGAGTATTAAACAATGAGCATGAATATATATATTATTGGGAGTAGTATTGAGCACCGATATGGGGATGAGTTCAGAAAACTCACATTCCTCATAAACCATGTATGCTAACATGGGTACAAAATCATACTTTTTAGATGAATCCTAAGTGTCTTCGAGAAGAGCTTAGTGGATCCACTTCGTTGAGGTTTCCTATATCCCGGTAAGGTATATGATAGTTCTGGAAGCATGGGTGAGACACTGTATCATCATGTAGCTCATATTGAAGGTTGTCGGTTAGAGAATCTCCCAATAGAGTTAAAGTGTATTTTTATATATCACTTATTATGTTGAGTTCAGAGATGAGAAAGTATTTTGTAAAGCTTTAAATAATTTAACTTCTTTATTTCTTTACATTCAGCTTGAGTACATTGTTATCTATTGCAGTCCTTTCTTTCAGTTCTTTGTTATTCAGCTATATTACATACTCGTGCATTCAATGTACTGATGTCATTCGATCTGCATGTTTTAATGATGCAGATACAGGTTCTTAGGATCCTCAACAAGAGTCTTTTGAGATCACTTCATCCCTTTTCAGCTTTCGAGTGAGGTCTCCTTGCTTATGGAGTACTCAGTTTATGAGTTGTTAGTAGTAGTTTTTTTGAGGAGTCGTGGGTCATGTCCCGACGCTCATCTTTGTATATTAGAGGCTTCATAGATAGACAGTTTTAGAGAGTCTTTTAGTTTCATATGTTTATTTAAAACTTATGTTTCATACTCAGTATATTCAGCAGAGTTTTGAGAATCAGTAAAATACTTTTAAACGTTTCTTTCAATTTGATGCTTATGTATGTTCAAGTTAGTCTTCCGCTTGTAGTCAGCCAGGAAGACGGTTCGCTTGGGGACCAGTAATGGTTCTTGTGTGTCGGCCACGTCCAGGGTGTAGGCTCGGGTCGTGAAAACCGTTTTTCCATAAAACTTTGCTAGATTTTGAGAGAAAGACCAAGATATTATTATCAAATTTTTGAATTTTTAGGATGTCACAAACAAAAAATAGACATAATGACACTTGTCTATTCCCACAAAAACAAGTCAGCCTCAACCTAACGAAATGAAAGAAAAATGGAAAGACAAAGCAAGAACAAGATAAAATGAAAAATTTATTCTTTCTACTAAACCCCAAATTCTAGTTGTCACGTGTACAAACCACTAAATATATAAAGTGTGGAATTAAGAAATAAGTACAAGTCTAGTCTTTGTTTCTCAAGTAGAACAAAGTATAAAGAAAACGAAGAGAGGGTCTGCCGGGATGACAAGCACCTACCTCTCAATAGTCCTTTGACAAGCCTCGCGAAGTAAGAGAAGAAGATCAATCACGCTAACCCGGGCTCTGAACCTACATAAGTGTAGAAGCAGGGAATGAGTACTAATAACGTAGTACCCAGCAAGCAACCTAATAAACAAGGCATATAGCTAGAAAATGAATACTCCTTTCATCTCAACCGAACTTCCTCAACCACAACTTGCACAGAAATCAGCCCAATCTAATAGTTCTACAATGCACAACTCACAAGGCTCAATAATCACATTTCAATTGTCACAATTCAACAAGCAAATAAATCAAGTAAGTCGATCTCAATGTCAAGTAGATCAATCACACATAACAAGTGCATCAATTATAATTAGCAAGCAAGTCACACATAAGCATCAAAATGCAATAATCAATCTCTCATCGGAACCATTTCCTATCAGCACAATACCACTAGCCAAAATCATCTTCCATCAATTTTATATCAAATCACTAGCTGGAACCATTTCTCATCGGCTTTATATTAAATCACTAGCCGAAACCATTTCTCATCAGCTTTATATCAATTCACTAGCCGTAAATAACCTCGGCATCACAAACACTTGTCGGAAATGACCTCGACATAATAGCACTCACTGCCAATGACCTTGGCATCATGAATCTCACATGCCTCATCACGATGTTCAACAATCAATGTACAAAAGTAATATCACACCACATGGAAGAAACAACAATTCATGCAGTTCAAGTCCATTTTCATGTTATCAAGCATTTAATCAATCAATCAATAAGGGTCACAACAAGGCAATTCATGTCATCATGATTATCACATGCCCTTTTCATTTCAACCCCTTTTTATTAATTAAGATTTATCAAGCAGACAATTAACCCTTTACCTCATCCCCTTTACTCCCAGCCCACAAATAACTAAGGGAATACACGAATTCTACTAGAATATAAGGTTTAGGAAATCATTGTCTTAATGAAACAATTAGTCACTCCAAGAGTTGAGTCTTTCCCTTCCGAACACAATCTATAACAATCAAATATTCACAATGAATCTTCGAAAACCATACCATCCACATTAATTTCTTTGCAACATGGGTCAATTAACTCAAAATCCAAATCCAAAAAATAAGGTTTGATTATAAAATTTAATACTTGAAAATAATATTCAATGCTTTAGGAACTCATTGGTGAAAACCATTTCGAAAAAAGACTCAAAATCAGTACAAAATCTCCATTTTAGTTAAGAACTTGAGTTCTTAAAAAGTTTGTCATTTACAGATCAAAATCCCAAACTTTGATGTTAGAATTCATAAAAAATCGAAGGGAAATGAAGTTTTAGGATCATAAAATAATACCCAAATGATTTTGCACAAGAAATCCTTTCAAAAATCACCTCCAAGGGTTTCCCAAACTCAAAATTGGTAAATGAGACTTTAACCCCAAAATTTTCATACATAAACCTCTCTCAGATGTCGCAAAAGCGAGCACAAGCTCTCAAAAGCGAACTCCAATAATAAGGGATTTTCGCTTTCACGACTCAGGCTTCGCTCTCACGAAGGTTACGAAAGAGAACTCCCTATCGGGGTCGCGATGTCCACTCCGGGTTGTCCCTTCGCTTTCATGTTCCACCTTTGCTTTTGGTCAGGTCGCGAAAGTGGCCAACCCATCGCTAACGCGAAGCACTACAGACATCAGATACCACAAAATCAGCCAACACTCAAAATATCAAAAGGACCTTCGAATTTATTCAGAACCTCGTATACACAAACCATATATACAAATCAATTATATTTAATATTTCAGACTCAATGGAACCATCAAAATACGAACTGAGGTCTATTTGGCCCGACATCTGTGAAAACTACAAGAAACTAACTCAACACCTAAAGGGCTGAAACAAGTTTCGGACCTCTCAAAAATCAACCAAGACCTCACCTAGGCCAAAAATCACCCCCGAATCAAACGAAATTCTAAGAATTCTAATCCGAACATTCAAACACTGAATGTTGATCAAAGTCAATCCAAAGACTAAATTTCCATTATTTCACTACTTAGGACCTCAAATCCTCAAAAAGACTCCAAATTTGAAACTGACAACTCGTATCGATTATATTCCACATTCCGGGACTAATGGAATTGATGGAATTCCATTCCAACATGTGAAACTCCAAAAGACACTGAAAACCACTTTCTTAACAATGTAAGTCTTTCAAACGCAAAACTTACAAAATCCTCAACTTTAAACTCAAGGTTTGAAATCAACTTTCAAAACTCAATCATAAATGACTCGGGGTCGATATCAAAAGGGGGGAAATGGTAAATTTATGATTTTTTTCAAAAATGACCGACCAGGTCATTACATTATCCACCATTAAATGAAAGTACATGAAACCTAAAATTTTTGAGGATAGCTGTCATGCATATCTGACTCCGTCTCCCAAGTTGCCTCACCAGCTGAATGGTGTTTTCACTACACCTTCACTGAAGCAATCTATTTGGTCCTAAGCTTTCGTGTATTCAAAATGGCTATAAGCTCTTTTTCAAAAGATAAGTCTGGATACAACTCCACTAAATCAAGAGAAAGTACATAGAACTCATCCAACACGTACTTCTGAAGCATGGAGACATGAAATACAGGATGCACAAGTGACAAGCTAGGTGGCAAGGCTAACTTATAGGCCACCTCTCCCACACGACGCAAAATCTCAAAGGGTCTAATGAATCTAGGGCTAAACTTTCCCTTCTTTTCGAACCTCATCACACCCTTCATTGGTGACACTTAGAGTCAAACATGATCACCCTCCATGAACACTAGGGCTCGAAGTCTCCGACACGCATAACTCTTCTATCGACTCTTGAATTGTCAACAGTCAATCCTGGATCATATGAACCTGATTCATAACATCTCTAAACAAGTATGTATCTAATGAATCCATCTCAGCTGAATCGAACCATTTGATCGGATACCTACACCGTCTGTCATACAACACCTCAAATAGAGCCATCTTAATACTGGAATGGTAATTGTTGTTGTAGGTAGACTCTGTTAAGTGTAAATGTCAATCCCGTCGAGCACCAAAATTGATCACACAAGTTCGGAGCATGTCCTCTAACACCTAAATCGTCTGATCGGACTAAACATATGTTTGAGGATAAAAGGTTGTACTATATCTAATCGAGTGCCCAAACCATGTTGCAATGCCTTCCAAAAATAGGAAGTGAACAAGGAACCTCGATCAAAGACAATGGAAATTGGAATCCACACAGTCGCACAATCTGACTAATATAAAGCTCAGCTAACTTCTCTGTGGTATACTTCACCCGAACCAGGATGAAATGGGTGGACTTGGTAAACCTATTAACAACCACCCAAATGGAGTCATAACCACCCACGGTGGTAGGTAGTCCCACAACAAAGTTCATAGTGATATGTTCCAACTTTCAGGTACGAATAGGCATCCTCTGAGATATACCTCCAAGTCGCTGGTGCTCACACTTGACCTGTTAATAAGTCAGACACCTTGAAAAAAAATCTACAATTTCCCTCTTCATACCACACCACCAATAGTGTTGGTTCTAATCATAATACATTTTTGTCACCCCTAGATGGATGGGATATCGAGAAAATAGGCCTCCTCAAGAATCATTCTAATCAACTCATCACCCATCTTAGACATACAGATCGCACCCCCAATCCTCAAGATACCCTTACAATCAAGGACAACCTTCTTGGCTTACCCTCTCATGACATTGTCTCGAATGAGACATAATTTCTCTTCATCGAACTGATTCTCACGAATCTACTTAGCTAAGGAAGAACGAGCCTCAATGAAAGCAATAAAATCACTTGTCTCCTCATAAATCTATAACCAGATGATATTGTTGGATAACCTCAGAACATCTCTAGCCAATGGTCTCTCCTCCATACTAATAGCGGCAAGACTTCCCATTCTAGAATTCTTCCTACTCAAAGCATCAACCACTACATTGGCCTTTCTTGGATTATTCAAGATGGCGTTATCATAGTCCTTCAGTATCTCAATACATATGTGCTTCATCTAGTTCAGATCCCTCTAATTGAAGATGTACTGAAGACTTTGATGATCTATGAAGACCTCACAATAAAACCCATATAGATAATGTCGCCATAACTTAAGCATAAATACTACGACTGCCAACTCTAAATCATGGGTAGGGTAGTTCCTCTCATGGGTCTTCAACTGTCTAGAGGCATAGGCAATCACCTTGCCTTTCTGCATTTGAACACCACCTAACCCGACTCCAGAAGCATCGCAATAAACAGTGAAGTCCACACCCACCTCGTGTAAAGTCAAAATAGTAGCCAGAGTCAATAAGGTCTTGAGCTTTAGAAATCTCTCCTCATACCCATCAGACCACTAGAAGCTCACACTCGGTCGAGTCAATCTGGTCAAAGGAAATGCAATATTAGAGAAGCTCACACTCGGTCGAGTCAATCTGGTCAAAGGAAATGCAATATTGGAGAAGCTCTACAAAAATCATCTAAAATAGCCCGCAAGTCCCACAGAACTTTGGATCTCAGTAATTGACGTAAGTCTTATCCAACCCCTCATTGCCTCAATCTTGGCTGGATCTACCCGAATACCCTCATTGGACACCATGTGTCCCAAAAATGCCTCAAATCAAGCGAAAACTCACACTTCAAGAAATTGGCATAAAGTTTCTCTTCCCTCAGTCTCTGGAGTACAATCCTCAATACTGATCGTGATCCTCCTCAGTCTTGGAGTACACCAAGATGTCGTCACTGAACACAATTACAAAGGAATCCAAATACGGTTGAAACCCCCTGCTCATCAACTCCATGAACACTGTAGGGGCATTAATTAATCAAAAGACGTCACAAGCAACTCATAATGCACATAACGTGTCTTGAAACACTAGGGTGAATAAACCCCTTACTCAATAAATCCGGAAACTGATTTGTCACATCCCAAACTCGAAGGGTGAAATAGGCACCTTCTACAAAAAAAACATAGGCCTAAGTTGACCCTATTGAACCACTTGCTAATGGTGCATGGCAGCGAAACACAGTTAAGAAAAGAAACAAGTATATCTCGACTTAAAAATTAATCCCTCGGCTGGTAAGGCCCCTATAAATAGCTCTAAAATGAAAACACCTACTACCAACAATTTATATAAACCAATAAACATCTAGCATAGAATTATTTTTGGGTCGTCGAGGCCACCATGGTATCTAGGAAAGCATAAACACTATGTGGGACATCAAAGCCACCATGAAATCTATAAAGAAGTTTAAAATATATATGTATCTAAACCATATGTCAAGCAGTTATCAAACATCAGCAAACTAGAAGGCAAGGCCAATATGGCCAATAACGTGGCTATACAACATAAAATAATAGTTTGCAAGCCTCTACGAATATAACACTTGGACAGGATAGGGCCCCGGCATACTCAAAATCTTTAAAAAACAAAATAAGAAAACCTCTGGGACTCTAAAAAACCCCAAAAGAAAATAGTCAACCAATATGTTGGATAGGCAGTTATTCTATTCGGCAAGTCTGTCTTGTCGTCGCTCAGGACTTGCATGCATGGATGCAGCGCACCTAAGCAAGGGGCGTCAGTACAAAAAATTATCGAGCATGCAAGGTAAGCTGAAAATTGCACTTGAAGTATAAGTACCGAATGAAAATGGGAGGGGTGAAAATAAGTACAATACATTATCTCTTTATAAAAAGAAAACATAAGCACATAACAAGCAATTACCTGAAATGGCCCCCATAAGCCAGACAAGTACAAACAACACACAATCACTATAGGTCCTAATAAGAAAAAATAGTTGTTAAATACCCATATTAGCCCCCCTTACCTAGATCCCAATGATTATCTGAATAGGACTATTTGAATGCACATATGCCATGAATCAACACAAATTTGATGCTCAATGGTACAATACATATATGTTGCCCCGTAGGTACAGCTTACCCGACCCATAGGCTCGGTCTACCTAACCCGTAGGCTTGGTCTACCCAGTAGGCTCCGTATAGCAATTAATTTGTGTGCTCAAGAACCCTACAGTGTCAGTGGCTAATTAGGCCAAAACAAGCTCATAGGCGGCAGCGAGATGATAAAATATCACAAAAATAACAAGGAATCATAATTAATCAGAACATCATCATAACATGCTTTTCTAGGATACTAAGCAAGGAGTAGAGTGTCGCCAATAGATATTATATCATAAGGTGGTAGCCAACTCAATAGGATAAGGCTACATGGTAGATAATAATAATACACCAGCCATAACAAGCTTAGGCCTTTAGTACCATGCCAAAAGAGAAATAATTGCATTAATATATCTTTCAACCAAACCCCAAAAGATGCCTCTTTGAAGCTTGATCAACTAAAAGTAATGCAATAATGGGAGAATCAACCATGGTGCAAAAATGAGCCATAACAATTGATAAGGCATTAAGGTAATCATTACGACCAGACCACTTTTAACAACAACATGAGTCTATCAATATTTCACAAGAACATCAAGCTCCTGAGGAAATAAAACAAGGCGCACGTCACGTTGTTCAATTGATTATCCTCTATACGAAACATCTAAAAGTGGAGCACAAATATCACATCCCTCCATAACTTCAATAGAATTATATCCACATCTAAACATCTCAAAAAAAAAACAAGAAGGTTGGATGGAGCCACGACACTCAAACACCCCTCGAGGCTTAAAACCGACAAAACGACAAAAGAAAAGTAAAACATGAGTGAGTTGATTGGAGGAAACTTACCTTAACCAAAAATATTCCATTTGTCCAGCACAACAATCTGCCTCAAGGGTCCAACACCATACCAAATCCACATCCTTAAGAAAAAAACACCAAATCGAAGCTAAGGTCGTAAGAGTCAATTTCAAACATCCAGCCATTAGTTTCTAAGTAAAATAGGTGTAGAACCTTACCTCAAAGTAGCTCAACCATATCCATAACTTAAAACCCATATTAAACATGAAAATCCTTCAACCACAACGAAAAATGATAAGAAATAGCACAAAATGAAGCTTGCCACAAGGAGAACATTTCTCCGAACATGAGACTATGAAGAATCAAGCTAGAAGGGGTGTTTCTTACCTCAAAGGTCTTGGAGGACTCTTCCATGGCTGCTGGACATTTTTCCTTTGAGAAACTGTGATGGTTATCTTTTTAAAAGTCAAAAAGAAATTTTTAAAAGGCGGACAAACCCAACCCGGATCCGTGACCCGATTTGCCCGGACAATCTGCGGTAGAAAGGTCATAACTCTCTACTCCAATGTCGTATTGACAAACGGTTTTATGCATTGGAAACTAGAATTGAAGTGTCTTAAAATAGTTATTTCTTAGTATAACCACCTAATTTCCATTATTCTTCCTTTATCTCAATCAGTGTTGCCGTAAATTACAATAGATCGACTTGTCAAACATAACTTGCTATTTTAAATGTTACAATCTTAAGGGCAAATAGATCTTTCCCCCTTGGGAACATTCGTCCTCAAATGATGATAATATGCATGGAATCATATAAAACAACATAGGAACTGGTATAAAAACATGCAACGTACATCAAACACTCAAATACGGGTCTATTCTCTATCTATCTTGCAAAACACCTGAAGAAATGAACAGGTGGGGATATCTAGATTTGATGTCCTCTTCAGCATCCCACATCTTCCTTTTACACCTTATGTATCTTCCATAAAACTTTATTTTATAGAAATTTCACTATGTTTTTTGGCAATAGAGACTTCTTCATAAGATAGCTCCTCTGACATTTGAATATATGTGATAGCTCTTCTTACATCTAAATATATGGTGTATGCACTATATATGTTTGATATCCAATACACTTCCGTAACATAGAAAATTAAACACTAGGTGTATTGTCTCTAATTCTTGAGGAAATTTTAGCTCATAGGAAACTCGGCTTATCTGTCGCAAAATGTGGTAAGGCCCAATGTATCTAGGGCTAAACTTTCCCTTTCTATTGAATTTCATTATGCCCGTCATAGGTGAAACTTTTAGAATGACCGAATCATCAACCTCTAAATACTAAGTCTCATCTCCTAATACATGTATATGATTTTTGACAGATCTGAGATGTCAACAACAACTATCTCTAATTAACTTAACATGTTTCATGTCCTGATGCTCTAAATCTTGTCCGTACAACCCCGATTCTCAAACTTCAAACCAACCAAGAGGGGATCTACATTTCTCTTATATAAGCCTCATATGGAACCATACCTGTGCTAGAATGATAGCTACTATTATAAGCAAACTTGGTAACTGGCAAATGATTAGCCTAATTTCCTTTCAATCTAGCACATACGCACGTAACACATCCTAGATCGTATGGATAGTATGCCCCGTTTGGTCGTAAGTACGAGGATAAAATGTGGTATTAAGGTTTACCTACGTCTCCAGACTGTTCTAGAAATATTTCCAAAAATGTGTTCTAACTTATGACCCTCTCTTAGAAATAATCGATATAGGGACACAACACAATTTAATAATCTCTCTACTATATAGCCCTGCATAATCCACAGCTGAAAATGTGGTCTTGACCAACAAGAAATAGGTTGATTTTCTCAACCTATTGATAATTACCCAAATAAAATCAAGATTTCATCGAGAGCATTTTAAAACATGTAACAAAGTTCATATTTATTGCCTCCCACTTCCATAATGGAATGGGTATCTCTTAAGTCATCCCATTGGGTCACCAGTTAGGACATTATGCACGAACTCAACAATACCTTTCTTCATCCTAGGCCACCAATAAATCTCTTTGATATCATGATACATCTTCATAAAACCTCTGTGAATAGAATATCGAGAATAGTGTGTTTCTACCATTGTCTACTGTCGAAGACCTACAACATCTGGAACTCACAATCGATGTACATATCTAAGGATTTCATCTTCAGCTTTATTAAAGGCTAAAAAGTCATGTTGCTTAGCCTTGTCCTTGAGATGCTCGAAGATGGGATCCTCAAGTTGTTGTGTTGTCACCTCCACAACCAGAGATAATATGGTTTTACCCAAAATTGTGACCCTTTCATCAAAGTCTAACAACCTCACCCCCAAGTTAGCTAGTCGATGAAGTTCTTAGGCTATCTTTCACTTCTCCACTCCCAAATATGATAAGATGCCCATAGATTTATGATATACGGCATCCGCTACTACATTCGCCTTCATTGGATGGTACAAGATGTCCACATCATAATCTTTTGGCAACCTAAGCCATCAGCATTGTCATAGATTCAACTCAATTTGCCTAAAAATATACAAGAGGCTTTTATAATATGTATAGAAATCAGCATGCACACCATATAAGTAATGCCTCCAAATCTTCTAGGAATGAATAACTGTGGCGAACTCTAAATCATGGTTCGGGTAGTTTTTCTTGTGCTTCATTAGTTGTCTAGAAGAATAAGTAATTTCCTTATAATTTTGCATCACAACACAACCCAACCTGATGCCTGAAGAATCACAATATACCACATAGCCCTCTGGACCCTCTGGTAAGGTCAAAACTGGCATTGAACTCAATATGTCTTTCAGCTCTTGAAAGGTCTAATCAGATATTGTGGTTCACTGAAACTTAGCTACTTACTTAGTTAGCTTAGTGAAAGGTGCTAATAGTAAAGTGTATCCCTCTATGAACCTCCTACAATAGTTTGTAACCCTTGAAGGCTACAAATCTCTATTGAGGATGTGGGTCTAGACCAAGAATTTACGGCCTCAATCTTCAACATATTAATTTGTGCATCTGATACAATATGGCCCAAAAAGGCCACATAATGTAACCAGAACTCACACTTCGAGAGCTTAGCATACTTTTTTTTCTTTGAGTACTTGAAGCACCATTCAGATATTGTCTTTATGCTCCGACTCTAATTGTGAATACCTGAGTTTATCATCGATAAACACAATCACAAAAAACTATAAGAATGACATGTATATGCTATTCACTTGGTTCATAAACACTGATGGGGAATTCATCAACCCGAAAGACATCACAAGAAACTCAAAACGACCATATCTAGTTTGGGAAGTTGTCTTTGGAATATCACTCTCTTGAACCCTCACTGATCGTACCCTGAATGTAAATCATTTTTTGTGAAACATCAGGCACTTTGTAGCTAGTCAAACAAGTCATCAATTTTTGGTAGGGGGTATTTTTATCTTTATAGTCACCATATTCAGTTGTTGGTAGCCTATACATATACACAATGAACAATATTTCTTCCACACAAACAGTACTAGTACACCCCATGTCGAAGCACTTGGCTTGATGAAGCCCTTATCTAACTAGTTTTTTGTTTGCTGCTCCATCAATTATTTTCATTCGATTAGTTCCATTTTCTTTGAGGGAATTGATATCAGTTAGACATCTGGTAATGTACCAATAGAAAATTTATTCTCCTGTTCTAGGGGAATACCAGGTAAGTCACTTGGAACAACATATGTAAATTTATTAACCATAGAAAAGACGGTAAGATCGATGGCACTAGGACAACATCATGAACTCTAATAATGTGAAAAATACAACCTTTAGCAATCAGGTCCATTCCCAAATATATGAAATAAACCTACCTTTCAGTGTCATTGAATTACCCTTTCAGTCTCAAACTCGTGAGTGGAACCTTACAATATCCGCTCGACAGTCTACATTTGCATAACAAGGTGCCAGTCAATCCATACCCATAATAATATCAAAGTCCATTATCTATAGCTCTATCAAGTCTAGTAAGGCCTGACAACAACCAATCTCTACTACACAACCTCGGCAAACCTTCTTGGCAATAATAGTGTCTCTAACTAGGGTAGGTACATCAAAAGGTCATCACAATGATTCTGATACTATGGAAAACTTCCCAACAATAAAAGGACTAACATACGACAATGTGGAGCCTGGATCTCTGAGATGTCTAGGTAATTAACAATCGCAATTTAAAGAATTCGACCCATATTACTTAGCTCTATAGAAGGATTTGAGTGAAAGCAAGGTAACTTTCCTAACGTTTGTAGTTTCTTGCTTATAGAATGTAGTACACAACACATTTAGAAACAAGACTCTACTTGACACGATTTACAGACTCCTTAGGATATGACATTGATCTTGTCACACCCCAAACTCGGAGGTGTGCAACTAGCACCTAATGCCAAAAACTTAGGCCTGAGTTGACCCTGATGAACCACTTGCTAATGGTGCATGGCAGCCACACACAGTAAAGAAAGCAAACAAGTATATCTCAACTTAAAAATAAGCCTCGGCCGACAAGGCCCCTGCAAACAACTCTACAATGAACACAACTACTACCAACAGTTTATATAAAGCAATAACCAAGTAGCATAGAAGCTTGTTTGGGTCGTTGAGGCCACCATGGTATCTAGGAAAGCATAAATGTTATGTGGGCCATCAAAGCCGCCATGATCTCTATAAAGAAGTTGAAAACAAATATATATCTAAAAAATATGTCAAACAGCTACCAAACATCAGTCAACTAGAAGGCAAAGACAATATGGCCAATTACGTGGCTATACAATCCAAAACACTAGTCTGCAAGCCTCTATGAATATAACACTTTGACGGGACAGGGCCCCGACCTACCCAAAATATTTAAAAAATAAAATAAAATAATCTTTGGGACTCTAACAACCCCTAGAAGAAAAGAGTCAACTAATATGTTGGATAGGCAGATGTGCTACTCGGCAAGTCTGTCTTCAGGTCACTCAGGACCTGCATGCATGGATGCAGCGCCCCCAAGCAAAGGGTGTCAGTAAAAAAAAGTACCAAGCATGAGAGGTAAGCTAAAAGTTGAAACTAAAGTATAAGTACTGAATGGAAAGGGGAGGGGTGAAACAGAAGTACAATACCTTATCTCCCTATAAAAATGAAATATAATCACATAATAAGCAATAACTTGACTTGGCACCCATAAGCCAGACAAGTACAAACAACACACAATCCCTATAAATCCTAATGAGAACAAACAGTCGTTAAATACTATCCCCCTTACCATGATTCCAATGATTATCTGATATGAACTATCTGAATGCAGATGTACCATGAATCAATGTAAATAAGATGCTCTATGGTACAATACATATATGTTGCCATGTAGGTACAACCTACCCGACCCGTAAGCTCAGTCTACCCAACCCATAGGCTCGGTCCACCCGGCCCGTAGCCTCGGTCTACCTGGCCCATAGGCTTGGTATATAACAATAAATTTGTGTGCTCAAGAACCCTACAGTGTCAGTGTCTGTTGAGGCCAAAACAAGCTCATACGTGACA